>JAHBMJ010005943.1:25353-60287 GCA_018398765.1 Chromera velia | reverse complement strand
GCGACAGATAGACATAGCGGGAAGGCCCTAGGGCGGAACATATCAATCAATCAATCAATCAATCAATCAATCAATGATATTTTGATCTTGTCATACGAGTGATGCCAGTAATAAATCGATGATCGTCCCTTTTCTGGTGCAATAGAAAACGTTGTGTTTGGTGTAACTTGAATATAGTACAATAAAAAGACTGATTGAAAACGGTCTGGAAGAGATTTCAGGCGGGCCGTATAGGGACGGTCTGATAGTACTGATATAATCTGTATTAAACAATCTGATACCAGTGCTCAAGGGCACCACTAAATCACTCATCAGTCACTCACTCACCTCGATCAGTGATGGGGAACGGACACTGTCTACTCTTAATTTGCTTTGGGCAACTTAGTTCAACTCTAGGTTCAACTCTAGGTACAACTAAAAACAAAACAACGCCAGTGTTTGCATGCGGACACCAATAAATCTCTGCATGATCTTTTATCTCTGAATCTAGTGGGGTGACCCGAAACATAAATCCTATCCCAGCTCTGAATTTAGTTAAAAAAAACTCTCTCCTATTTTTGATGACATTTAATTGATGTGAAATTGATTATGAAAGTAAATTAAAGTAAACCAAAGTTAGTGCTAGTTAGTGCAACATCAGTGGACAGTTAACAAATGTCTCTTAAAACTACTAGAAGTTCTAGAACTAGTAGACGAATATGAACAAGCTAGCTTAGCGTCAAGCTACATTTGAAAAAGCGCGCCTAGAAGCGCGCGCATAAAGAGGGGAACAAAAGATGACACACAGACACAGACCGACTGTGACCCACATACAGACACAGACAGACAGACAGATACATACAGACAGACTATATGGTTTCTTCTTCTACCTCTTCTTGACGGACGGACAGACTATATGTTTCTTCTTCTTCTCCCTCCTTTTCTTCATGAACACAACAGACAAAAAGAAAGAAGGAAAGAAAGAACAAAGACAAAAGAACATCACGACAACTCAGACAAAGTGGGCAGGGGGCCCGAAAGGTGAGAGTTAAGCGCCCCTTTCCTCTCCACCTCCCGACAGACTTTCACGTGATCACTGGTTTCACACGCTACTCCTCTGCTGCTTCCACTCAAGACGGACAGAAAGACAGACACAGACAGACACAGACAGACAGACACAGACAGACACAGACAGACACAGACAGACACAGACAGACACAGACAGACACAGACAGACACAGACAGACACAGACAGACTATATGTTTCTTCTTCTTCTCCCTCTTTTTCTTCATGAACACCACAGATAGACAGACAGACAGACAGACAGACAGACAATATCGTCTTTTCTTCACTTCACTTTTTCCGAATCGCTTCCTTAGACAGACAGACAGACAGAGACAGACAGACAGACAGACTGTATCGTCTTTTCCTTCCTTTTTCTCTTCCCGTCTTTCGGACAGACAGACAAACATAGAGACTCTATGTTTCTTCTTCTCGCTCCTTTTCTTCATGTGCACAACAGACAAAAAGAAAGAAAGGACAAATACAAAGGAACAAACAAACAATCAAACAGTGTGGGCAGGGGGGCAGGGGGCCTAGACACACACACACTCACAGAGGTAGTCACAGAGTGACATTCGCACACACATACACACACACACACACACACACACACACACAGAGAGAGAGAGAGAGAGGGGCACACACGTACACACAAACGTACACACTCACAAACGTACACACACACACAAACAAACGTACGCACACACAAACGTACACACACACAAACGTACGCACACACAAACGTACGCACACACAAACGTACACACACACCGTACACACACACACACGCACACACACACGCACACACACACGTACACGCACGCACACACACACACACACACACACACACACACGTGCACGCACACGAACGCGCGTCACCTCTCTAAAATATTGACAAATTATCTTTCTGTCTCAAACCCCACCCCCCATCCACCCACACACACACGCATTCAAGGAGTCACGCTCTCTCTCTCACACACACACACAGGGAGGGAGGGAGGGAGGGAGGGAGAGAGAGAGAGAGAAAGAGAGAGAGAGAGAGAGAGAGAGAGAGAGAGAGAGAGACAGAGAGACAGAGAAAAAAAAAAAAAGAGAGAGAGAGACAGAGAGACAGAAAAAAAAAGAGAGAGAGAGAGAGAGAGAAGAGAAACGACGGGGTGGGGGATCAATCGGAGGACCAGGTTTTTTCACACCAAGTCACAACAGACCAACAAAGAAGAGGCCACAGGACACGCAACTGCCAGAGAGAGCCAGGCGGGAGGAGCGGGGGGCCGTCGTGCGGAGAGAATAAGAGCAGGACCACAAAAAAACTGATCATCAGTTGGCGCAACAAGGAAAGGGGGCGAGGAAATATTTATCGGAGTGTGAAAACAAAGGAGGCATCCGATAGCAATCAGAGGAGCAATTCATCTTGGTCGTCACAGTCCCATAAACAGATTGAGCAGGTTCCAGTGTCCCACAGTCTCTTCAGCTGCCCTCAACATACAGACACGTAACCGTTGCACAAACGAACATCCTTCAACGGGAAAACAGGCAGTCAAGCAACCGACCCGCGCGGGCCAGCCGTTTTCGTTCCATTCTGATCCATTCTCACAGAGCGTACAAGAAATACCCCACGATGCGCTTTCGCATCACGCAATCTTCACATGAACGTGCGTGCACACAATTCGAAGAGAACGAACAAGGCGAGACAAGCACGCAGGATGAATGGACGTCAGGCCACGTGCAGAAGTTCATCCTCATGAGTCGGTCTGCTCTCTGTCTGTCCATCTGCTTCCTTCCGGAAAGTGCGTCAAGGCCGTGTCTGATGCGGGTGAGTGTGTCAGGCAACCGCCCCCCCTCCTTCTCCTTCTGCTCTTCACTTCCCGACTGCCTTTTTGTAGGCTCCCCACGAGTCTGCAGGAAGGGGCTTATCGAGGAAGACATTCCCAGACTCCCCCCACACAGTCTCACCCAGACGCGAAGGCAGGCGCCAGGGGGCGAAGCGGAGCCAATAGGATGATTTGGGAGGATTGAGCATCAGAGACAGAGTGACGTAGGCAGAGACGCCAACGAACGCCGCCAGTCTGACAGACTCTGCCTGACGTCGAAACGCATAGTAGCTGTTGGCTGGTTTTGTAAAGAAGTCCTTGACACACTGGACGTGGCCTTGTATCTGCACACACAGGCACACAAGGGAGAGGAACAGTGTTTTACCAAATATTTCGCGTTGGCGTGTATTCTGTTTTTGAGGAAACGGACAGACTGACGTCTGTGAATTTGGGTCCTCTGACTGCATTGCCAAGGTGGCGCCTCGCAACCAAAGTCGGAAAAGCCAAGCGAACTCCTGTCCGCAAAGCAAGCGGACGGAGGTGACGGAGTGACTGCATTCTCACGGCAGATGGACGATCCACTATTCCCGCCCTCCTCCGACAAAGGCAACAAGCTTGTTCCTTCTCTACAGAGGTGAAAACTTTCCTATCGACGGAGTTCCTTCAATCCTCACTGCACTGGATTTACCAAACACAAAAAGTCAAATTTTCTATCGAATAAGCATCTCCTGAAGTTTTATAAAGGGAGCCGAAGAAGACCGAGGATGTCTGACATTCAGTCGACAGAAAAGGACAGAAGATGACATGCACTGAGAAGGATACTCATGCATGCAGATTTTTTGGAGACGCGTGCGCGCGCGCGGCGGCCGCGCGGCGCGCGTGCGTCATGCATGCGTGCGATATGATGCGTGCGTCACACGTCACACTCTCTTTAGTGTCTCTCTGGTCCTTTGTCGGGCCAGTATGCATCTTGCCTAGGCATAGGTCCTGTCCGTCTGTTATGGCCAATCTGTTGCAAGCGCAAGCCCCTCGATCTAGGCCGCCGCGCCTAGCTTATACTACTCCACGGTGGACAAAAATTAATACCTTTCATTCTCCGTGTGTTTGCGTGGTCAACTCTGCCTATCTATGGATGAGCGTTGTGGTCTTCCTTTTCGTTTCCCCAACTTTTTCTTCAATGGGTTCCTCAGCCCATTAAAAAAATTTGTTTCTCCTCAACATTTCTTTATTAAACCTTTTCTTTACATCCATAAATTCTTTTGCATGCTTAGCGGCTTTTAGCTCCTTTGTCATGTTTCTTCAATCTGATGTTGTCAGGCTCTTCTCTCCGTTTATGTCTTTTCTATCTCTTAAACATCAAAATGGTCTTTCTCTTTCTTTCAATTCTCTTGCCAGCGCCCCTGCTGGCCCCCCCCCCATTCTTTTACTCTTTCTTCTCTGCAAGGCCCACGTAGGCCGAAAACTCCCTCCCAAGCAGCATCTCTGTAACCTGTGTACCGCGTGCACCGCGGCTTGCCTGCACAGATGCCAAGATTGTAGACGCTGCTGCTTTCTGAACCGCTACTGACAACGTTTTCCACCATCTGTCAGCAATTTTCTGACGTGCTGGCGCATCATTCATCTCCCCCAACCTTTCTGTAGCCTGTCTCACCATCTCTTTCACGAACCGCACTGTTTCCCCCCCAGGCCTTCCATAGGTCTCAAAAACCAAAGGGACAAAACGAATGCCCACTGCTCTGCAGGCATCATCGTAGTGGGTATGTTTCTTCCCCTCCTTCTCCTTAGCTGCAGCCCCTGCTTTCTTGGCGTTTCTGTGCAGGCGGGTTACATCCTGGATCGGGTGGATCAGAGCCACATCCCCTAGAATGGAGTCCCCATTCGGTAAAGACGCGAACAAGTCTGGTCGTTTGTCGTGTTCCTCGGCCAACGGTCCTATCAAATCGAGCCCCAACGATCCCATCGTCGTCTCCCCCCCAACCGTACAGTACCTTACCCCCGTTAACAGCTCAAAAAATGCTGCCCCAACCTTTTGGTGCCTTCTCCACAGACCTCCTCCCGTTGGACACTTTCCTCCATGAACACCCTCCAAGTCCCCCCTCTGTCCGCAGCCGCAGACTGGTTGTCGTACCAGCTCTGGGATACGAAGGCCTAGCCGTACGCGTGTGGCACACGGTCCATCACGGTCCTTGCATGGATTTGCATGGTCCTAGCTTGCATGCATGCAAATTAAGTGATCATCATTCTTCCGTACTTTTTGAGGCTCCAAGCCTCCAACACATGTATACTCCAGGCCTTCGAGACTCAACATGTGAGGGTTCCGTCGTCAATTCAACTCTCCTCAACCTTGAACAGACCTGGCCGAGACGTGTTACCGTGGCAATCTTCTCTTGCCGTTCTGAAACCAGTCTCTGCCGTGGTCGATGGCGTCTCCTTCGACAGAACCTTCCCGAGGGTGGATGCTGGGAGGGACAGAGGCGCAAGTGGCGCTGCTGGTGGGCGTCACCGCCTACATGTCACTGAGCCTCCTCCGCCGCTTCCCCCTGCTCCTGCACAGACGCAAGGAGGTCGTGCGCGGGAAATCCTGCAGGCATATCTCCCACAGAGGCGGGGCCTATGAGCAGCCCGAGAACAGCGTGCGCGCTTTCTCGTACGCTTTGGAGAAGTGCAAAACGAACATGCTGGAGTTGGACGTGTGGTCAACCAAGGATGGGTGAGCCAGTGGGTGCGTGCGTGCATAGACAGGAAAGGAAAGGACGGAAGCATCGTACAAAGAGACAGAGAGAGTTGGGAGTGTGTATTGAGCATGGTAGACGGAGAGGATCGGGGCTAACGGGGCGTTGGGGACATTGCAACACACAGGCAGGCTGCATGCTCTCAGTTGCTTTCATGACAAGACTAAGGTACAGGACAGAGGGCGGTGAGAGCAAACAATGCAAAGCAAAGATATGTGGGGCATTTTTTTTGCGAAGGGAGAGACTGGGACTTTTCGAGAGGCTGGGAAAGCAAGAGAGAAGAATGCAGGTGTCGAACATTTCTGTATTTTTCTCCTCGCTGTAGCAAAGAGACAAATTGAGGCTGATTGAACGTTTTTTTCTCTCGGTCCCTCCCTCCCCGCCTGCCTCCCTCTCTCTCTCTCTCTTACTGCCTGCTTGCAGACAAGTGGTGGTCTCTCACGACCGATTTCTGCCAGAACTCTCCGAGGCAGAAGGGAAGTACACGGGGGAGAAGAAGGACATCACACAGACACCTCTACAGGAACTGCCGATGATCGCGGGGTCCGACCAGCTCGTGCCACCTGTGCAATATCTGGAAGTGGACAAGGTCGGTGGGGGCATGGGGGCGGGCTTCGGTCGGTAGGGCAGTTGGCGTCTGGCAGAGAGAAGCGGAAAGGACTTTTCGGTAGATCCGTTTTTCAGGGCGGTTCATTCATCATTCGTCCATCCATCCACTCAGTCAGTCGGTCAGCTTATTTTTCCCTTTTCTAAACAATCACCCACCCCCCTCCCTTCTTTGTTTTCCGGATTCCGCACCTCCCCACGCGGAATGAGTCGATGCAGACTTTCACGTGGCCTGACGACTTCCCTCCTTGCCCCATGCCCCTGCTGAAGGAGCTGTTCGAAAAGTCCGTCTTCTCTCTCTCTCTCTCTCTCTCTCTCTCTGTGTGTGTGTGTGTGTGTGTGTGTGTGTCTGCGCATGCGTCTCTGCGCGAAAGATTGGGAGAGAGGAAGAATGATGTTTGCTTGCCCTCCACCTCTTCATGTAGACCTTTTCTGTTCCTCTGCCTTTCTGTCTCTTCCTGTTGTCTTGTCTGTTTCGAGTTCGGTAATGAGTGAAGAGAGCGAAGGGAGAGACAAGGGAAGAAGAGACCGTCACCCTTTCTATCTCTTTTTGGCATCTTTGTGTGTTTGTTTGTTTGGTCGATTCCCTTTGATTGTCCCTCCCAGGTTTCTCAATGTCCCCATGGCCATCGACATCAAACAACGGGGGTGTGAGGAGACAGTTCAAAGGGTGCGTGGGGGTCGGCCTTTTTTTCTGTTCCCTTTTCGGAATGCATCCATAAACCGGTTTCCTGGCAGATTGATGATCCAAAAAAAAGAAAGAAAGTGAGCCGAGGATCTGCTGATTGCTTCTCAGAGAGGCTCTCTTTCGTCTCTCTCTCTCTCTCTCTCTCTCTCTCTCTCTCTTACTCTCTCTCTCTCTCTCTGTGTGTGTGTGTGTGTGTGTGTGTGTGTGAGGGGGGGGCCCGTGGTAGAGCAAGTTGGGTTGCGCCCAACCAGCCAATCTGTTCAACTGCGTATCTTTCTTTCTGCCTGCCTGCCCGCCTGCCTCGTTTTTTTCCGCCGTCTGCAGAATATTTGACCGGAATTCCCTCTTTCGACCCTTTCCTCTCAGGTTCTCCGGATGGTCGACGAATACAACCGGAAGCCCATCACGATTTTGAACTCATTTCATGATGAGAACATCTCACTCGTCCTCAAACACGACAAGCAGGTCAGATTGTACGCACTTTCCTTTTGGAAAAAAGCACGCACTCACACTGAAAGACAACACAAAACGTCATTTCACTAGTGGCACTGATTCAACAACAGTCACAGAAGATCATGCCGAGAAGACAAGAACCTCTTTGAATTTCTGGTCATCTATTTGCATGAGCTCATTCAAGAAGAAAGCGGCTGGAACTGCGTGAACAACTTCAGAGAAAAGGTAGACGCGGGGGGGGCTTGCAGTGCAGCGCCAATTTTTGAAATACATCCCCGAGGCTGATCGAAAACATCCAAATGCTATTTCCTTCCTTCTTTCTTTCCTTCCTTCCTTCCCTCCTTCCTTCCTTCAGGCTTTGACAGGCGCTGCGCCCCGAGAGGTTCTCTCCGTGTACCTCCTCTACGCGCTCGGCTTGCTTCCCCTCTTTCCGATCAGGTAGGCTGGTGCATGGGCCTAGCTGTTGGCTTTTATGCGTGAGCTTCTGTCATCTCCTGCCTCCAAAAAAGACTGAATAACGACGTCAGATAGACAGACAGACAGCCAGACAGACAGCCAGACCGACCGACCGACCGACCGACCGACCGACACAGACAGACAGACAGACAGACAGACAGACAGACGAAGAGACACTCTGGCAGGCAGGCAGGCAGGCAAGCAGACAGACGGGTGGACAGAGAAAAAGAAGAAGATGAGAAGAGAACGAATTAACGAACGAACAAAAGACAGAAAGAAAGACAGAAAGCAAGAAAGAAAGAAAGAGAGAAAGAAAGAAAGAAAGAAAGAAAGAAAGAAAAAAAAGAAAGACGTCTACACAAAAAGACGATTCAAGGCCGCGACACTGCATGTCCCTGCAGGTCTTCTGTCCTAACAATACCGCACCCCTCGTGTTCCTGGGCCGGGCACGAGGCAGAGAAGGCCTGCGTGAGCGTTTGCAAGTCAGCAAGCACAAAGAGGCCCTTCCTCACTTGGGAGCACGAGAGTACGAATCAGCACTGACGTGACCTTCGTGCTGATTGTGCGGAAAAAGAGAACTTTTTGACGACTCTTGTCTCTGTTTCTCATTTCCTCGTTCTCTGGACAAGACAGATTTGTATCTTCACGAACACAGTGAGGACGCTGTGAATGGTGTCGCCTCATACCCCCCCGCCCTCCATTTTCGTTGCTTTCTTGTCAAGATTCTCTCATGTCTTTTTTTTTAATTAGTTATGGACGCGTGTGGATATGCGTATGTATCTCAACGCGTCTGTAGGAAGTATGCGAGTGTATCTAAACTTGTCTGCAGGAAGTTTCCTTCCTCTCTTCACCCTCTGGTGACGGGAGTAGTCACGAGTGTGGTTTTGTGGGCCTCCCGTCAGTTGGTGAATCCGGGGCTCTTCAATCATCTCAAGGTCTGTTTGTCTTCTTCGTGCATTGAATGACATGTGCGTCTTCTTTTTTTCTTTTCCTTGGATCATCCCAAGGTGTGGGGGGTGATTGGGAAACCCGCTCAACGGCTGGATGGGCGTGAGTCTTGAACATATAAGGTAGCACTTGATGCAGTCCTCTGAGGAGAGGCTTCGAGGAATTTCCTCCGGGATTTCTGTTGACACTGTGTGACTTTCTTTCCGTTATCGATTCGCATGGAAATAATGGCACTGTATGTGTTGAGCTGCAGGCCCGGGGTCTGCTGATCTTCTTTTGGGTCTGCAACACGCGGGCCTCCATCGAAGCGGCCTTCCGAGACGGGGCAGACGGGGTGATGAGCGACAGGCCGTCTCTGCTGCGAGAAGTTCTTGACGACATTGAAGAATTGGGGGCAGTCGGCGGTCCGAAGTTGGAGAGAGGTGAAAAACGAAATGAAGACTGCTCTGGAGGCGTGGACAAAAAGGCAGATTTAACGAGGCAAAAAGAAAAGGGATGGGGAAAGGGGATGCACAACAGCAATATAGAACCAAAAAGAAAGAAAAGCAACTGATCTGGCAACTAGAATTAACTGATCTTTACACATGTAGATCCAGTATTGCATTTTCTACTTGTCTTTTCCAATTTATGCATATCAATACATGTGAAAAGTTCTATCATGATGAGCGTTTGTGATGTGTTTGTGCAAAAAGTTAATATTTTACACAATAAGTAATCCTATCATCGCCTCGGGGGGCAGCTCAGCTCTGCTGAGATCAGCCGAGAGGCCCTGAGATCGCACGCACTCACATAACGCATTTTTTTATTTTTGGGGGGGGGGTCGCTTCTATCTCCGTCTGTCACGGTGTCGTCCGAATTCCAAAATATGCCCCTCAAGCAACTCGCACCCAGGCGACGCACAGTGGTAAAAAAAAAAAAAAAAATCTGAAAACGTCTATTCTTTTTTTTTTATTATTTAAAATTTTATTGTATATATGTAAAAAAAAATAAAGGTTAAATGACTAGCTTCAACTAGAGTTTGAATCATATCTAGGCGACGCACAGTGGTAAAAAAAAAAAAAATCTGAAAACGTCTATTCTTTTTTTTTTTTAATTTAAAATTTTATTGTATATATGTAAAAAAAAATAAAGGTTAAATGACTAGCTTCAACTAGAGTTTGAATCATATCTGGGATCCCAGTTTCACTTTTAGCTTGGTAAACGCTTAAAAGGATTAACCAAAATTAGCTCCGACTAGAGCTTCGAAATGTATATCGTCCTAGATATCGTCAAAAAGCCAGTCAAAGAACTTCTCCTCTGTCTGCTCTTCTGTCTGCATCCATGCATCCATCCTTCTTGTCACTCTTTGCATAGGACAAAAGAGAGCCCCCTTTTCCTTTCGCCCGCGTCTCTCACACTCAGTTGGTCCATCACCTAGTCCATCACCCAGTATCGCTCAGAGGAGGGAAGCAAGAAGGACGTCAGATGTGTCTGAGAGAACCACCACAGTGCAGTTGAACAAGGGAAAAAAGATCGGGTGGTCCGTGTTCAACAAAGTCGATGATGGAATGGCGAAGATACTAGTAGAGACACTAGTAGAAACAAACGTACAATAACAACTAGGACTAGAACTAGGGTTGAAACTAGGGTTAAAAGATATTTAAAACTTTGAGTTGAGTAATAAGTTCGCGAGGAAGTTAGTTTAAAAGTACTTCTAAAAGGTGCTCCTCTAGGTGCTCCTAGAGGTGCTCTAGGAAATCCTTCGTAGAAAAAAAGAAAAAAAAAAATCTGGAAAAGTCTATTTTTTTTTTTTTTTACCACTGTGCGTCGCCTAGACTCGCACAGAGCCGCGATCGCACATACTTTAATTACTTCGCTCATGCGTGCCCCTCAAGTAACTCGCATGGAGTTGCAAGTGTATGCTCGCGCGGTCCCGAAAAGCATACTTCATGCACGTTGCCGTGGCCCTTGCCCCATGCACCTACACAAAACATGCCCAAGCCCCCCGATGGTGCGCATCAATCAAATTTCCTAAAGGGCCCTCCGAGGCACTCACCTAACTGGTTGGGTGTATCTTGTATAACACATTAATTGCTACTGAAGTGGCCCATAGCTCATCATCATCGCCTACATGCCATTGTTAGCAGCTAGGTTAGCAGCCTCGCTGCCTTAATTCACATATACAAAGCATTTAGCGTTCTTATGGCTAAAAAGTCATACTTAATATAACTTACCAGTTGAAGTCAACCCTACAAAACCAGGTTAAATTCCCCCAGAATTTAATGGAATTTAATCGAATTTATCCTTGGAATTTAGTGGCATTTGATGGATTTTAGTGGAATGTACCCTAGGCGTCGGCTAAAGAGAAAAAAAAAAAAGTAAGCGATCAGAAGATATTTTTTTTTTCTTTCTTTTTTACTTTTTTTACCCTAAACAACACTTAACAACAGTTGTGCAACACATGAACAACACTTGTGTAACACCTGAACAACAGTTGTTTGACTGAAAAAGAAAAAAAAAGAAAAAAAATAAAGGGTTTTGGGTGATCTTTTTTTTTTTTTTTTCTTTAGCTGACACCTAGAATAGCCTAAAATTTACCGTGGAATCTATTCGTCTAAATTCCACTAAATTCCACAAATTTTGAAGGCTTATTTCTGGTGATCTAGAAAGAGTTAGGAGCCCTGGGCTGGGCTAGCAGCAGAAGCCTACTCAGGGAGGGCAGTGAATGGTCGTGAACCCATCATCTGGGAGGAAGAGGAAGTGCCGAGGTACCCAGGGCTAAAAGGGGACTTCCAGGTACGGGGGGCGTATATCTGACAGAGGCTGGCAATTTTTGATACAAGGGTGAGCAACCCGTATACCGCTTCCAAAGATGACACCTCCTGGACCGCCATCCTCTTTTCCCAAGCTCAAAAGAAGAAAACGAAGCATGCAGAGGCATGTGGAGACAGGGAATACGAGGGCTGCGGTGGCGCATGGGACCTCAAACATACCTTAAATTATAAGGTGGAGGGGTTTGTCACCCTGTGCCACAATGATGTCAACGCCACCTGGGCTGGGTTAGCAGTAGAGGCCTACCCAGGGGGGGTAGTGAATGGTCGCAAACCCATCATCCGGGAGGAAGGAGAAGTGCCGGGGTGCCCAGGGCTGAAAAGGGACTTCCAGGTGCAGGGGGTGTACGTCTGACACTGGCAGAGGCTGACAATTTTCAACATAAGGGTGAGCAACACGTATACCGCTTCCAAAGACTATAGTCTAAAGATGATACCCCCTGGACCGCCGTCCTCTCTTCCTAAGCTCAAGAGAAGAAATTAAACGAAGCAGCAGGGGTATGTGGGGACAAAGGATACGATTTCATCCCACTCGTGAGTCTAGTTGATGGCATACTCCACAAGGAAGCTAACACATTCCTGTGTAGGCTGGCTGGACTGTTAAGCGAGAAGTGGAGGTAGGGGTGTGGGAAGGTGTGTGAACGAATCCGAGCGCGGCTGCAAATCTGCAAATAGCTGCAAGTCGCCCACCTACGGGCAGCAAGTGCATGCATTAGGGGCACACGAGGCCACTCAGGTAAAAGGGGAGAGATAGGGAGATTCAGCAGCGCACTCATCCTTATAGATGACTGAACCGTACAAGACTGATCGATCGACTAGAATTTAGTGTGATGCAAGGTAGCTAGAGGTGTTGCAACGATGTGTAGCACTTTGTATCCCGGTTGGGTTAACCCTTGGGCGCTCAAATTAGCAGTGCTTATACACCAAACGAGCACTTCAGGGGATCTTGTGCTTAGCCTTATCTCTAGAGTTGAGTGATTGACGATCTCTTGCATGAACATGGGCTGCTGGGAGCACAGCTCCACTCTAGTAAAGCCATGGCAACTTCATTCATTCATTCATTCATTCACACCTTATATAGCTCCATAAGCACTGCTAATTTGAGCTCCTAAGTCTTTCTAGATTATGAGAAATAAGCCTCCAAAGTGTGTAGAATTTAGTGGAATTTAGACGAGTAGATTCCACGGTAAATTCCACTAAAATCCATCAAATTCCACAGTAATTTCCACTAAATTCCAAGCGTAAATTCCATTAAATTCCATTAAATTCCTGGGGAATTTAACCTGGTTTTATAGGGAATACACCAATCCTGAAGGGTTACATAATCATTTTTTTAAAAATATTTTGTTACACATTGTTTTGTTGCACATTTTAATAGAATTTTGATGAATGAATTAGTACATACTTTAGTGTGCAGTTACTGTATAGTGACCAGATTTGATTTGATAAGATTTGATTTGATTTGAGCTTCAAGCTCAAATCTGACCAGATTTGAGGTAGATTTGAGGTTGAAGTCTAGAGGTCACTCTCGACAACACTGAAGACGACATAACACAGTCAATACCACTAGCAAATTTTAGAAAGCCTTAGAGACAAGAAAATCACTTAAAACTAGACTAAAAGCTAAATTAAGACTCTCAAAATTATAATAAACTATTGTCAAAGCTAAGAGTTTACATAAGTTTTTATCTTAGCTAGTATCTTAGAGTTATCCTAGAGAGTCATCCTAATTTAAGACTAGAATTTTTTTGTTGTTATGTATGACCTGTGGGATTGTTTGACACCGTTGATTGGTTTGATAGGGGGAGGCCCACGAAGGGCCCAAGGCAATTTAAGAAAAAAACGTAAAAACTGCCACAACACAACAAAAAACCACTTTAACCCCTCAATCAAAACTTGAATGTCTAGAAAATAGACTGGATGACCTCTTTTTCACTGAACAAACCTTTAGAATTAAAAGTTTTTGAGCGTTCATATTCATGTGAAACCGATAAAAAAATCTTTTTGTGATCATTTTTTTTTTTTTGCACAAAAAAGTGTGAAGACTCATTTGAGAGACTGGATGACGGATTGACCCCGAAGATTTGAGGTTAAAGGGTCAGATTTGAAGTAGATTTGATAAGATTTACTAATAGACCCTATCATGCTAAAGTTTTTCAGGCCTAAGATTTGATTTAAGGTTAAGCCCTACTTCAAATCAAATCAAATCAAATCTGGCCACTAGCACTGCAGTAATTCAAACTATCACTTTTAGGAATGCATTAAGTACACACTTTAGTGTGCATTAATTCAAACTATCACTTTTAGGAATGCATTATGACACACTTTGGTATATATTAATTCTACGTTTCATCTTCTTCTTCTTGTTTACGACACTTTAAGAGTATTACCAGTACTTTTAGAGCAATGGTGTCGTCAGCAACGCGGCAGGGAGAACTTTTAAGCATTGGAGGCAGGGGTAAAAAGAACAAAGACGGAAGCAAAGAACGTGCCATGAGAGAAACGGTAGATTTGTCTAGAATTATTGCATACTAATTATTACACACTTTTTTTTGTAACAAGGGGGGGGTCAGGGGTAATTGTTATATATTTAACTTTGTGTAACACTACAGGATTGCTGTAGTAGGGAAATCATCATAATGTATACATACATATTAATTAGTCACTACGAGTCTACGACTCACTAATAGTAATGATTAATCAATCAATCAACTTAAATTAACTAGCACGCTCACCAATTTATATAATTTTTCACCTAGCTTTAAACTTGTAGTAATCTTCTACATTCAACTAGTACGTAGTGTACTAGGCACAACTACTAGTTCCTAACTGAGTTCACTATAATTCACATTTCTCAGACAAATCTTCTATACGTACATACTTTTACATATAATTGGTCAATTTACTAGTCAATTTATTAAAAACTAAATTAAGCTGCCCTAAAGCTGCGACTAAACTTGAAGCTGCTTTTCAACTAACTGGCTTAGTCTGGCTATGAAATTTGGACATTACTTGCTATCTCGGATAATCTGGGATACTATATGAAAGTGTGAAACGTACAAGAGGAACAGAGGAGCGTCAAGTATGAGGTCGCATGAGAGAGAGAGCTAGCAGCGAGAGCAGTAACCAGGACAGAAGGAAGAGACGAAAGACGTATAGGCCAGACGCTAGGAACAAACTTTAAGTCAATGCCCCCCCCCTACAAGAGGAACAGAGACGTGGAAATCCGCTCAGATGGCAGTCCAGTCCATGCACACAGCAGCCCAGACAGTGAAACACTTACGAACACTGGCGCGTATCATGAATACGCATCTAGATGCGCATGCTATCCGAGACTCGGACGGCATTGACCGGACTGCATGCAGGCTCTTGTAATAGTGACCCCTCTCCTTCGGTTCGTGTCCACCGGGACCTCTAAAGTCGATCGGCATACCTTCCCTCCGTCTACAACTTCCCTCAACCCAGCCACAACGTGACTGAAAGTCCAGGGGACTCGATGCAATTGACGGTCAGACCATCGAGTTGATTGTTCGTTTTCTTTCATCTCCAACAAGAACAGAACCCTGTAGAAGGTCAGCACGAGAAAGACTTCATTCCCTGACGGCCCCCTTTTGAAGCACGTCATGGGAGCGCTCGCGCACGTCAACAGAGAGGTGTTTTCTCTCTTGCCTCACCAACTCAGACACCCCTTTTCTTCCACCTACCCCCACCGACCCACGAACAGCCCCCTGTCGTTCCCACTTTGAGCCCCTATTCCCCCCCCTCGGGGGTCTGTCTTGTCCTTCGCTTCCTTCCTTCTCAATGATTTATTACTCCATCTTTCTCTGCTGCCCAGATCAAGGCCGCATGCAGTCAGACGACAGCGCTGCTCCAAGCACCCATGCACCCTCTCCACAACTCTCCCCACCCCATCATCATCAGCACTCAGTTCTCTGTTTTCTTTTTTCTCGACAAGCCCCCCCCCCCCAGGCCCCCTGAATTCACTTCATTCTACCCAACCAGACTGCGCACAACCGCAGGGGCCACACGCACGCAGTACACATTCCCTCGACGCAGCTCTAGCCGGGAGTTCCTGTCCACAGCGCGACGGTTGCTCACAAGAACATCACTGCACACACACACACACACACACACACACACACANCACACACACACACACACACACACACACACAAGAAAGAAAAAAGTATAATGCCCCCCGGTAAAGTGAATCTTCCCCTGCGGAGTTCTACACTGTCTCTCGCATGAGTTTCTTCGCATAGGAACTATTCTCTGTCTGTTGCTGGATGAAAAGCACCAAGAAGCACCTGAACATTTCTTTCTTTCTTTCTTTCTTTCTCTTCCTTCCTGCCTGACTTACCGAATGTCATCCACCATGTCTCTGTTGATGTTATAGAAGCAGTGCCTCAGGGTGTCCGAGTTGTGCTCGATGAACGTTGTGTCAACGACGTCCATGTCAAGCCAGGGAAAGTTCGGGAGCCCTGCCCCCACCACCCCCCCAATGCCTTCGATGACGGCCGCACTATCCTCGAAGGAGGTCTCGCCGTCTCCTGAAGCAACACGCTCGACTACCGCTTCCATCTCTCCCTCCCCGTCCCCTTCATCATCTCCGTCTGCGTCTTCCTCTTCGTCCTCTTCCCTGGTTGGAGCACTCATGCCCCTGTCTATCTCTCCATTGATCACTAACAAACTTCCAAACGCGTCACCTCTCTCACCCCCTCCTTCTTCCACTACACCCCCCTCTCTCGTTTCTCCATGCCTCTCAGCAGCAGACACAACAGTGGACGGGGGAAGCGCCACGGTCTCCCCGGGCGCTCTCTCTGCCGGCACGGAAGTTGCTGACCTCTCACCAGGGGGCACTTCAGATGAGGGGTCGAAAGGGAGCACTGCCTGAGGTTGGGCAGGCGTGCGCGGTGCTGAGGCTCCTAGGTGTGCTCCCTGCTCCTCAGGGAGCAGCTCCAAGTGCTTCTCTTTTGGAACTTCAGGGGCGGGAGAGCGGCTGGGTTCCATCTGCCTGACCTCCTCTTGACGCACAGGGGCGGGGTGGGCGAATATGGAGGACTCTGTCTCGGCCCTGTTGCGGGCTTGGCCGGCACCTTCTGACAAGGCCGAGCGCATATCGGGGGCACTGACAGGGGCGTCTCTGCCACTCTGTGACTCCCCGAGGGGGGAGGACTCTAACCGGGGCTGTCGGACACGCTGGCCACTATCAGTCTCCCCCCTCAACCTCCCAAACACTGTCATCGTCCCTCCTCCCTCTTTGCCTTTCTTCTTCTTCCCTGCACGCACGCGTGAGTGGGGGTTCGAACGCTGCGCATCACTGCCACGACGGGCCGGGAAATCTGCAGGCCTCCCTGCGGCATTCAGACCCGCAGCTCGACTATGGGGGGCACCTGGCATGTCCATGTGTTCCAATTCATCGATTGGGGGAGGAATGTTGGCAGGTGCACCCAGGGCTGTGAGGGTCCTGACGGTGCCCCTCATCTTCTTGTCCCCCCCCTCCTTCGGCCTTCTCCCCCCCGTTCTCGAGTTCTCATTGCCGAAAGAGGCATCACTCATCTGACCCTCCCTCCCCTCGGACATGACTCTGTCCACATCTCCATCAGCAAACGTGTGCCTGTGCATGTGCACAGAGGAGGCATGGGAGCCCTGCCGGTGGAAGGAAGAACCTGCACCTGCAGCCCCCGCAGTGGGCAGTGCAACCACCCCGGTAGCCCCCTGTCTCTGCATGTTCAGGTGCATCTGCATCGACACACTCCGAGCAATGCCCTCTGCAGTCGGAGGAGCGCTTCCCTTCGGAAAGCGAAGGTCGAAGATTCTCTTACCGAGGGATTTCTCTCGGTGGAAGTACTCAGCGTACCCCAAAGCCTGCGCGAACATTCATTTGGACACACGGATCGATGTACATGGATGAATGCATGAGAACACGTACATACTTACATCCAGACAGAAACTTTGGAGAGCAAATTTGAGTCTGTAGAGATCAAATGGGCACCAAACGAAAAACAAAAGAAAGCTTTCGACCCCCCCCTCTCCTGACCGCATCTTTTGAGTCCCCATACAGAACGATGTTCTCACACACGCCCCGAAGAGGAAAGTAGTCCTGTGAGGTAGGTCAAGCAAAATTCAGGAGAGCCATGAAAACACCTGAGGAAAGCGAGCAAAGATCGAAAGGGCAAAGCACACAGACCAAAGGAAACGAAACCCAATGAAGCAACCCAACCGACTACCTGACTGACCCATTCAAGAAAGTCATCCAGAGGGTAGTCTGGGTTCAAAATAATGGCGCTCTTTAGCTTCATCCTCTTCTCAGGTGGCAGTGCGTACTCAGGGTTCGGATTCTCCTCATCTCTCTCATCCTCCGAGATGAAACTTCCCTCCGCACTGTGGTTGTCTGCATCCAACTCTACCTGTCTGAAGAACGAAGGGGGAGGCATCGCGTTCCCGTACGCGTCGTCGCATGTTGCGAAGAGCCTGCAGAAAATCCAGACAGACAGACCCACACAAACAGACACAGAGCAGAAGAATAATGAGAACCTGTACGGGGCACTTACAGATTTCCGGTCCAAGACGCTTGCGGATTTGTGACGAAAGGAACAGAAGAAGTCGGCACTGCATGTGCTTTCCTCTTTTCTCTCTTCCCTTTCTTTCCCCTTTTCTGTCCCCCTCCCTGCCCAACTGACCCTCTTCGGTAGCACCCGTTCAACCCGTTGAAGAAAGCGCGTGCGCCGCAGGAGTGACTGAGAAGGTGAACGGCCTCGATGCCTGCACAGACAGACCGACAGACAGACAGAAGGAGAGCAAGAAAGAACGAGGATCTATTCCAAAAGAAGAGACATGCAGCAGAACCATGCATGCGTACTGACAATTGCTCCCCTCCCACACACTAATGATGTCCTCCCTTTCCTTCTTCCTTCCATATCATTCACGCCTTCAAATCGATCAGATAGATCCCCCTCTCTTACCTGCTTCCCCACCCACCCACCCGGCCACCCCCGTGTGTTCGAACTGCAGAATTCAATCAATCAATCCCGCTCTCCTTTGCATGAAGGCATCGAGACTCAGTCAGTCAGTCAGTCAGTCAGTCAGTCAGTCAGTCAGTCAGTCAACTGTTTGTGACTGATTGATTGATTCTGCTGCCTTCTCCCTCCAAGGGACCGACCGCTTTCTGCGAGGACCTTGATGAAGTCCGCGAAGGCCTCCCCCAACTTTCTCTGCTTGGACCTCCGCACGGCAGCAGGGTAGAAGAGAGGGGCGAGAGAACCCAGAATGTCTCCAGGCCAAGAGAAGACGAAAGGACGAAGAGCAGTGGGCAAGCGGGCCAGGGCAATCAGCTGGCCGAATTGGGAACAACCCTGCACTCATTCATGTATGCATTCATTCATTCATTCATTTATTCACCCGTTCATTTGTTCATTCATTCATTCACCTACTCATTATTTGGTTTGCTGATTTCATTCCCTTCACGCAAAAGGAGCAGATAGAAGTGTCAGCATCCTGAAAAACGGCCAGAACAGAAAAAGCTGCTGGGAAGAAAGGAGAAACAGGAGGGCAAACAGACGAAAGGGTGTATAGACATGAAAGAAGGAAGAAAAACAAAAACAGTCAAGACGGGTGTGTCAGAGAGAGGAATGGGATAGAAGTCTCTATGCAGCTCTGGGCGGAAAGGGAAAAAAATCCTTCCTCTTCGGCATATGAAAAAAGGGAAAGTCGGATGACTTTACTCTCTCTCTTTCTGAGTCGCTCTCACAGAACTGACTGACTGACTGACATGATGCAGGGCAGTGTTGAATCCGTGAATGAAGATGACGGCCTCCTTGGCCACATGGTCGTGGACAGAGAGATGGGGTGGGAAGGTTGTCCGCAAAGTTGCGGCTGTGTGAGATCGGAACGGGCTCTCTCTTTCTCTATCTCTGACATCAACAACCGAAACACCCAGAGAGGCTCTCGCCTTCTGTCCTCCCTTTTCTTTGCCGGAACTTCTCTTCTTCTGCCGGCTGTCCTTGTCGTTCTCCCTCTCACTCCCCGACAGCAACGGTCTCTGAACGTCCCTGTCCGCGTCCTCCGCACTCAACCCAGTGATGCCGCCCGTCCCTGCGCCTGCCGGGGAGTCGCCGTGCGAACGCGGGGACACAGAAGAACGGTTGACCCCGGAAAGTCTGCGGGCATCTGAAGGGGGCTGTGTTGCGAAGGGCACGGGGCTGTGGGGTGTGGGTGCGTGTCGTGAGAGTTTTTTCCGGGGCTTCAACATATTCAGACACCAGAGGAGCGTTGTGGGAGGAACTTTTTCTCCCGGGTTTATCAGCAAGGGCTCAGCTGAAGTGGGAGCTGTGGAGGGGGGGGGCAAGCCTGCTGTTGGTGAAAATCCTCCACTCTGAAGATTGGGTGCCGTCTCTGGGGGCGGGGGGCTCAGGCTGTGTCCTGCCCTTGCAGCTCCCCCTCTTCCATTTCGGTGTGTGTCTCTCTCTGGGTCACTCAGACCGCCCCCATGGTCTCTGTGTGAGTGCATCAGTGTTCGGCGGCTTTTGCGGAGTGCCGCTCTGTCTCGTCCCGCCAGACATCCGCACACTCCTGCAGACTTGGGATTGAAAAATTTGATGTTCGGGTAGTTGTGGAAAAAGGACCCGGAGACAGAACACTCGACGTGGGAGACTCCAAAGACAAGGGAGGATACTCCACTTCCTTCAGGTGCCCCCTTCTCAACACACTCACAAGCAATCGACGGTGATCGAATGGAAGAAGATTGCGAACGGGGTCCCCCCCTTCCCCTACCTTGACGACCTCTCTGACGCCCCCTCCCCCTCCCCCCCGACCCCCGCGTGGTGGCATCCACGGTGTCCGGTACTGAATACCCAGGCTCCTCTCCGTCAACAGACGTGGAACGAAGAGGTACTGGATTCCCCCCGGCATTTCTTGCTCTCTCTCTCTGTCGGGCGGCTTCCCTTTCCCGCTCTCTCCTCGACTCAAAGTAGACGTGTCTGCAAGAAGCGAAAGCCACTCGCAGGGCCACAAAAATGGAACCGCTGCCAACCTCCTGAGACACAAAAGGGGCGATCGGCTCCCCGTGATGCCACAGACCCTGCAGACAGACAGACGCACATGCAGACAGGTAGGAAGGTAGGTAGGTAGGTAGGTAGAAAGGGAGAGGAGAGGAAGTAAAGAGCACAGAAAGAAAGTATAAAATCGGTCATTTCGCGACGGGCCAACTGTAGATGACACAGACAAAAGCACGTCGAATTTTCCCGTCCTTTTTCATTATGCTTTTGTGTTACAGAAACACACTTCCGCACGTTGGAGGCCTCCCTTGATGCCACGAAGACTGCGAACGCGCCGGTGCGACCTTCATTGAGCAGTGAATTTGACAGACAGACCCTCTATATGAATCTCATCTTGTCATCCTCTCCTTTCCCTTCTTTCCTCCCTCTCCTCCTTGAATAAAGGCACACTGACTGACTGACTGACTAATTAACTGACTGGCTGACTGACTAATTAACTGACTGGTCCTCCATGAATAAAGGCACACTGACTGACTGACTGACTAATTGACTGACTGACTGACTAATTGACTGACTGACTGGCTGGGAGACTGACTGACTGACTGACTGACTGACTGGGAGACTGACTGACTGGGAGACTGACTGACTCACTGACTGACTGACTGACTGACTCACTGACTCACTGACTGACTGACTGACTCACTGACTGGCTGGCTGGCTGACTGACTGACTGACTGACGGACCTTGATGATCTCCCCGTTGTCCTGATCCTCCAGCCACTCGCCCTCCCCGTGGGGTCTCCCCTCATCGTCCCTAGAACCCCTGTACCGCAGCACGTGCTGGAAGGGAAGGGGGAACCCTGTCGCACAGCACCCAGGCTGCCCCCCCCTGTCGGGATCCCTCACCCCCCCGTCCATAGACGAGGCACCCAGAGCAGACCCGGGCACGGGGATGGAACGGAGAGTGGCGGCACGGTCCGTTCTCTCGTCGTTGAACGTCGCTCGAAGTTCTACACACACGTTCGCACAACACACACAGTCATGTACACTTCCATGCACACATGCAGGCACTCCCACACACACGCGCATCCAGGATAAGTTCTAGGGAGCACGCATGCGCTCCTACAAACTGAGAGAAAAAGAAAGAGGGTAACGAGCACAGACACATGCATGCAGTATCTATCACCTTTGCAGGGGCGATTATCAAGAGGCAAAGAGGATCCAGGAGCACCACTAATTCACGGATCGCTAATGGAACAAAAAAGAAAGTCGCGACCAGTCTCTTCAACCCTCTCCGAAGATACGTCGACAGATACAGCCTCTCTCTCTCTCTCTCTCTCTCTCTCTCTCTCTCTCTCTCTCGATCGATCGATCGATCGATCGACTGAAGGAGGATCCATTGCGGCAACCAGACAGACTCTTTTCTACCGAAGCCACCCATGCAGCAGCAAGACCTCAACTGACCGACCGACCGACCTCTGTTTCTCTCTGCCCCCCAAAAATTCAGGAGACCGAGAGAGGGCCTCCTCTTTCTAGATTGGCTTTCGTTGTTCGGAGACGCCGCTACCGCCCCCACGGACCCAGCAGCAGACCCCGCCGCCGCAGCTTGACTCCGCAGCTCCACGCCCCCCCCTCCCGACCCCCTCTCAAGATCTCCTGCCTGCAGAGCTTGTGCCTCCCCGCTCCTCATCGTCACAGGCGACACAGGCTCACCCCTGTTGAATCTCCGACTGGCTGCAGTGAACCTCTGTCCATTCGCTGGCTGGGACACTTTCTTCGGCGCACAGCACAGTAACGACAGGATTCGGAGCGTCTGACACAGCGTGTGGCAAAAACCCCTGTTCAAAAGTCTGAAGAAGACCCCGATACGGAGCCATGAGGCACATAGAGAGAATGCCCCTCCGAAGCAGAGAGCACTGCGTGTGTACGTGAAAGACTCTCTGGTTTCCTCCAGGAGAACGAAATTCTCCATCCATCTACACGCACAGCAGCCTGCAGAGGAGACCAACTGCGGTGCTAAGCCGATCCAGACCTTCGAGAGGATCACGATAGAGACCTGGGCAATCACGTACAGCCAGAAGAGGGGCCCTCCCGCCGCTTTCGGCACGTCAAAACCCGGAATCTTGATCTGCAGCGGAAAGCAAGCACATGCATGTACTTGTGTGTGGGTAGATACAGACACGTATATTGAGAGGGTAACAGCAAAAAGGGATTCTGAAGGAAAGAGTCTGACAGCGAAGGGGAGGAACAGATGGTCGGGTGCACTGGGCAAGAGACGGGCCGGTGTGCGACCTGATTGTGTCAGTGAGAGAAGGTGCACCCACTGAAGAAAGACAAAGGACACCGAGACGGTCAAGGGGAAGGCAGAAAGGAGCGTGCACGGGCAGAGAACGCGATGTGGACATATCATGCTGAGTGCAAACGAACACTTGATTAATCAACTCACATCGAGATCCCACTTGTCTGTCGTCACCCCCCTCCAGATCACGTAGATCAAAACGGCCGATATGAATGCGTAGGAGAACCATAGAGCCCATTTGAGGCTCATTGTGGTTTGGAGCTTGGCAAAAAAGTTCAAGGCAAGGATGACCAATAAGAGGAGGAAAACGGATCCTGCGACTCGTCCTGCAGTCTCCCCCCGGACAAGAATGACGGCAAGTGCATCGTCTATGGGTTTGATTTCAATCCATCCGGATAGAAGGAGGCAAAAGATGACAATGATCAAAGTTCTCTTCGAAGGAACGGCCTTCCGCACCCCGTAGTACTGCCTCTTCAACCGACGAAAATCCATGATCGACAGGGTGTCGAAGAGAGGACCCAAAGTTTTCTGTACCGCCGACATGATGGAAGCTTCAGGCCGGCTTTCTCTCTTCAAAAACGCAAAACGGCCCACAGTGTTCCGCCCTGAGGCTGGAGTGTGAAGAAGGTAGTCCCTTGAAGACTTTTCCCGCTGCCCTCAGACGCCTTGCAAAGATCTCTCTGGCACGTCTGACAGAGAGGGTTGGAGTGACCTGCCTTTTCTCTCTGGGTGCTGTTGCCGTGTTTCGTTCTGAGACCACTCCCAGGGGATTCGTGGAACATGACAAGCCAAAATCCTGCGTTGGATGGAACTTCAGTCGAGGTTCTGCTGCCACCACGGCACGTCCAACAGTCAAGCGTTGGGCTGACAGGCTGTCACAGACATTCTCGCGCACACGCAGTGACTCAGAAATCTCCCATGCATACAGCTTCAAAAATTTGAATTTTTTCGGAGATTTCTTATGGATTTTCCCGCAAAATTTCGTTTCGACACGTCAAGGCTGAAAAATGCTGAGAATATCCTTTTCTGACGCACGCTGTATCGGTCTACGCGGCACAAACAACACTTGCATGAAAACCGTCCGAGCTAAGATGCTGGAGCCGCGGCTCAGCCGCCTTTCCTGCAAACGACTTGAAGTTTCGATGTGATTCTGCCAATGTGTATGTATCTCGACAGGATTGAGGAGCTCGGACGTGTATTGATGCCTTGGCTAACCAGAGGACGTTTTTGCAGCACTTGTGGTTGTATAGACGGAAGTCCATCGAAGCGATTCATGGACCGATTCAGTCTGCCGTCTCCGTCGGCGATGGCATGAAGAAAATGAGTTCAGTAGAAGTGATTGACGTAGCGTCCGATTCCGACAGTGATGCGAAGACGGTCCCTTTGAGCGGATCTCCCCCCTCAAGAAAGAGGCAAACGGAAAGTGACGAACCAGGGGAGGACAAGAGGAAACGTCAAAAGAGTGAGGGTGGAGACGGTGGGAGAGACTCCGAGACGGATGGCTGTGCGGTCAGTCTATCCTTCTTCTCTGTGTAGCTCTCACACCGTCTGCAGGCACTTCTTCGCCGCTATCTGCTTTCGCCAGGCACTTGATACCCTCTCCTGCTTCGCGCGATCGCAATTTCACATTCAAGTTTTGTGAGACCGGCTTCCTCCTCTCCGTTCTTTCTGGTGCTTCACTTCTCCGTCCCCCCTTGTATTGGCCTATCCCTGCTTTTCTTGCTTCTTTGCCCCATCTACTCCCCTTGCCTTCTGCCTCTCCCCGTCTATAAACCAACCCTTCATTCAATCTTTCTGAGCTCCTCGCCTTGTCTTCTAGATGGAAGTTTGGGGTGCCTTCCTCTTTCTTTCGCGTCTCATACGTTTCGGGCGTTCCTCGTCCGTGCACCCTTGGGCAGTCTCGCAATTTCATATTCGCTGTTGTCTTTTGCTCTAATGAAGTCCCTCTTCAAGTTGTTGTTGTGCGCATCTCTGACCGTATTTCCTTTTCTGGCCACCTCACTGAGTTTTTCTACTGCTTTGTGAGATCTTTCTTTTCTCTTCCCCCCCTTCTTGTGCTCTGCCCTTGTCCGCTCCTCTTTCCAGAGGGGCGCTGGGGGTTCCCCTTCGCCTTCTGGTTCTGGCGCTTCCCTCGCGTTCTATTTGAATCACGTTCGGGATTTCGACAACGTGAGAGGGGCCAACGAGGGCGTCTCGCTGAAGATCTCTGACATCATTGAGGACCGAAGTGGGACCATTGAGGATGTCGGTCGGGTAGAAGGGTGGGTGAGGTGGGAAGATGTGTTTCAGCGGAGGTATGTTATGATTTCTATTTTATTCAAAGCTTTACTCCTAATTTCTGTGTCTGCGTGTGTGTGCGGCATGTGTGTTTGTGCAGGCGTTGCTGATGAACTACATGGTCGACTTGGTCAGTTTGTATGGGAAGATGGGCAGAGAAGGGTGTGTGGAAAAAGGGGGGAACAGGCAGAGTCGTGCGGCAGCTTTCTGGTCATTGTCCTTTTTTCGACGGATGAGCAAAGGGCCATGAATGTTTTCCCTTGGCCTTCCCTTCTCTTGTGTTCGCTTTCTTTTTTCTCTGCACTTCCAAAGTTTTCTTCTTCTGCCTTTGTTTGGAGTTCATAAGACGAAGTGCGGGAAGAGAACCAGAGAGACGAAGATTCTTTGTGCTTTCCTATTCCTCCCTGCAGCCATGGCTTGTCGAAGAGGTCAGTCAACTGCCCTAGAGGGAGAGGGGAAACGAGAGACAAGAGGACGAGAGGGTGCACGCAAGATTTGATGGGTATTAAAAGAAAAGGAGGGAGAGAAGGTGGAGAACACGAACAAAAGAAACGCCTGGCGATTTCTTCTTTTATGCCTCTGCCTGTCTGTCAACTTTTGCGTAGCTCTATCAGTTGAGGAGTCACTTCTCCGGTTGCTCTTCTCCCCTTCCGTCCTACTCGTTCTCTCGTCTACTCTACCTGTCTTCTGCTCTCTGTGTACATGTGTGCATGGGCATAAAGCCATGTTCAAGGCGTGTGGCCTCTACCTTTCAAGCCCCTCACAAGCATGCGCTGTTTCTTCCTCCCTCGGGGGTATTCTTCCCTTCCCCGCAGTGCCCCTGCCTTCTGAGGTCTCCCCGGGTGATTCTTCTTCATGGTCACAAGGGTCGGTCAGCAGGCAGATCTCAGACAGACAGTGAGGAGGCAGGCAGGCAAGGGGACTCGGGAGGGAGCCCTTCAGAGATCGAGCCACGGGGCGATGGGGATGCGTGCATGTCTGTGAGTGCGCGCGTGCTTGTCATGGAGCGACTGGGGAAGGCGTCTCAAATAGGGCTGCTTGCAGGTATAACTTGCATTCGACAGGATGTCTGATCAAGGGAAACCACCTCTCGAGCGAGCAGGTGATCCCCCCGCGCCCTCCTCTCGTGTGCGTGCTTGCAGGAGACAGCGCCCAGACTTTGGAAGGGTGGGCAAAGAAGTTAAACGAGCGGAAGGGGTCCGCATTCTCTCTTCGGGCCCCTCCCTGCGAGGTTTACGGAACTTTTCATCCGAAGGTTTGCCTTTGTCTGTACGTACGTCGCTTTGTCTTTCTCTCTGTGGTTTTTTATTCTTTCTGGCACTGCTTTCTGCACATCAAAGACAAAAAAGAACGGCGTGCGTTCGTTCCGGTCGTCTGGTTGGTTGCCCTTGTGGGGTCTTTGTGAAGCTGTCCGGTTCAACACCTTTTCTCCGATTGCCCGGGGGCTTGCCATTCGGGCGCCAAGCATGCAAGTGGCCCTGACGAACATCCCTGATGAGACGCTCAGAGCGAGTGTGGTTGCGAGCCTGCAGGTGGCCATTCTGAAGTATCGACTCAGGGACTCACAGGGAAGTGGAAGGAGGAGGGGAGGGGAGATGCTTCGGGTGGGAATCTTCACTGCGAACTACGTCTCTCCTGATTGGTGGCGGAAGAATCAGGGTCGGGCAGAGCGGAATGGAACAGGAACATGAGCCATATGCATGAACGGACGGTGACGAGACGGTGTCGACACGAGTCTGATTTTTTGTCTTAGGCTAACACATGGGGAGGGACAAATCGTTCGCCTTTGTGTCTACAACTTTCAACCCACTCCACGAAAAGCAGGAAAACGGCTTCTCGTTTGCTCATCTCAAATCCTCGGCTGAACAACGCTTCAGCAACAGATAGAGGACGAGGGTGGATGGTTGCTATTATTACTTCTGTCTGCCATCATCCCTTCTGACACACCTTTGAGTGAACGCAAAACTGGGCATCTGTTCTGTTTGAGCCGATCACTACTTGAATTAGTGTCTGTGCGCAGGCCTTCTGATTATATTTTTTTGGCTGAATGGATGGATGGATGGATGGATGGATGGATGGATGGATGATGCATGGCGTTGCAGGATTGTGGGTTCAGGACTTTCCTCTGTGGTCTGCGTCTTTGTCGAGAGACGGAGGGGAGAGGCCTCTGTGTCCATCCATCGTGCAGGAAGCTGAGAGACGGGGGAGGGAATTTTTGGGTCTGTTGGAGGGTTTCGTGAAGAGGGCGGGGGGGGCGGTTGTAGAGCATGCAGGGTGGGCAGAGACGCTGCGGAGGTTTGATTTCTCCACAGTGGCATGCTCCCTCGTTCCCTCTGTGCCTGGGAGACATCGGGTGGTTTTGTCTGCTGGGTCTGGAGGGATGACACAGGGGGGAACCGGGGGGGGGTTGGATTTTGGCATTCTTCGTCTTTCTGCACTTGTACAGAGAGATAGGGAGAGGGGGGGGCAGGTACATCCCCAGAGAGCCCCTTCTTCTTCCTCATCCTTTGGTGCTGGTGACATGTTTGCGCTCGCTCAGTTCTCTTCCATGGGGTCCCTAAACGAAAAGTGGATGGCGGACTTCTGCTGTGAGTTGGTGAGAGCGACTGTTCTTGTTAGTTGTTGGGGGCGTCTTCTGTCACTCGTTGGTGTGGGTAGAGGGGACAGGGGGTCAAAATTGTCTGCAGGGCTCGGCATCTCTTTGGCAGCGCATGCAGTTAGGTCCTCCCAAATGGACTTCTGCAATGCCTGTCTGCGTTTGTGTTCCTTCCGTACATTGTCCGGGGGGCTGCTGATGTTTCTGCCGCTCCCGGTGTTTGTAGGACTGACATCTTCTTTTAGCTAGCTGTCTCTTCCTTCCCCGTCTTGGTCTGTGTGTCTGTCTGTGTGCGGTCGTTCAGGTGCTATGCGAGGAAACCTGAACAGGAGCCTGGGGAAGACAAGCGCGTCCTCTTCTTCCCCCCCTGGCCCCCCTGCACCCCTCTCTCTTGTTCTGCCCACTGTAGAGGATGTGCGAACTTCTGTGGAGGGATGGGCGGCAGGGGAGAGCATTCCTATCCCCAAAAAGAATTGGGAGGGGCGGCCTTTCTTGAGGGTAGGCAGAAGAGAAAGGAAGTCGACAGAGAAGATCAAGTGCTCTCTCTGTCTTTCTCACACACACCCGATTAAGCCAATGGAATCTGCGATGAAATGTGCAAGCAAGAAAGGGGACATTCTGTGTCGGACACGATTGCATCGCAACCGCTTCACAGAAAATAATGATGGTGTGATTTTCCCGCCCCGTTCCTTTTCACCCCTTGATTCATTAAACGAATGAGGTCTCTTCCGTATCCCCTTTTCCCTTCTCTTTCCTTCCTCGTTCTCCCTCCCCAAACCCCTCCAACCCGTGTCTGCGTGAATCTGTCTCTCTCTCTCTCTCTCTCTCTCTCTCTCTCTCTCTCTGTGTGTGTGTGTGTGTGTGTGTGTGTGTCTCCAGTCGATCCTCTGCAGGTGGAAGGACTCCGGCCAGGGCTCTTCACACGACTCCGCAACCGGAGGAGGGAGAGAGGCCCCATCTCTGTGGTCTCTCAGAGAGACAGCTATGCCCCACATCAAAACATTCGGAGTCTTCTTCCGAAAGAGAGAGAGAGACCAAACAGTTCCTTCTTCCCTGACAGGCGTGTCAACCTCTTCCTCTTCCTCTTCCTCTTCTTCTTCTTCTGCGCCTCCTTCAGCATCGTCCGCTGAGTCCTCTGGAAGGCACTCCGCCGGTGTTGGAGGTTCGTGGGTGTACGTGGGCTCTCACAATCTGTCCAAGGCAGCCTGGGGGGAGTTGCAGCTGCAAGGTTCTCAGCTTTTTATTCGGAGTTTCGAGCTCGGGGTCTTCTTCTCTCCCTCGACCCTATCCATTGTCGAGCCCTGTGTGCGCCCATCGGGCTGTGTGAATCGAGAAGGGGGGACATGGGGAAGGTTTGAGTGGCGGTTACGTTCTGATGCTGTGGATGCCTCTGTGTCACCAGAACTGTTGCCTCTGAAGTCTGTCCACAGTCTGCAGTCGGATGACCACCGTGCAATGGAAGGGGAGGGAAGCGAAACTCGGGTTTTCTTCCTGCCCCTTCCCTATCCAGTACCGCCGAGTCCGTACAAGAGCTCAGGTGCGTGCGTCGGTGTGATGATTCTCTGCAGCACGTTCTCTGATGCAGCATTTGCCTCAATTGTTCTCTAGTGAAACCCTGAGGCTCCCCGGAGTTTCCTTTAGGGAAAGATTTTGAGAGATTCGTTCATCTGCATTGTCCAGTGAGATGAGAGTACATGCACCCTGTTCTGGCCTTGTACGTTCCCTCTTTTTCTCTCGATCCTCTCCTTATGTCTCCCTCCCTCCCGCCCCGTCACTCAATCCCCGTTCGTTCGTGCATGCATGCAGATGAACCATGGAACTGTAGCGACCCCCGAAGACAGGCCGATTGTTGGGGATGTGAGTCCTCACTCGACGTCCATGCAGAGGTGTCAGGGGGGTTTCTGTCTCTCTCTTCCCTTCCCTTCCCTTCCCTTCCCCTCGGCGCGTCGGTTCTGATGGAACGTTTCATAACCGTTTGCCCGGAATATTGCTTATCCACCTTTTTCAGCATGCCCGTACATCTGCCCTTATGTCTGGCAATCAAACACCACATCTGCTTCTGCACTTCTCTTTAAGTGAAAGCCAATCATGGCTTGCATGCGTGTCTGGGAGATCAGGCTCCAATCGCCTCGTTTGTTTTTCAGACGTGACTGTCCGAACAGCTACACATACTAATATGTTCATGTTGATTGCAGTTCCGTTTCCCTCACCGGCCCTGCGAATGTACGGGTATGGGGATCCTTCGCTGTATTGACCTATACCAAGAGAAGACCGATGTAAGTCACTGTTGCAGTGCATGTCTCAGCAGCGTCTAGCTTAGCGACGTTAAATGGCAACACAAAAGCCAGTAAAAGAGGACTTTTGCAGAAAAACACGCTAATTTTCGAAAAAATGACTTAGAAATAGAATGATATTGAAAGTTTAAGTTAATAATAAATTTAATTACCAATTTGGGTCTATGACTAAGTTTAATTATACATACACTGTGCTGTTAGGAGTAACCAACTTAGTTTGGTTACCAAAGCGGCCGTTAGGCCGCTCGGTAACCATTTTCATAGTTACGGTAATCCTGAAGAGTCAGATTGATTACCGTTGTTTCGGTAACCAAAACAGTGGTAATCGTTCTTTTAAGCAAAACAAATTAGTGAATAAATCGAGTAGTAAAGACTTGGATAGATTTATTGTAAAGTTCTCTTATATCTAGAAATATGTGTAAGTATATGTAAGTTAAAGTTAAGTTCTTGATATTATAAAAACAATTTAGACAAAAAAAGTTTAAAAATGATCTTTTTTACGTTGTACTGTACTCGTACACAGTTTTTGAAGATGCGTTTCTCCTATATTAGAATCAATTAGATCTGGATGCAACATATTTGTAGGCAGATACACCCAGATTACCGTGGTAGTGGTAATCCCCTCAACCCTCCCTAGTTACCAAGTTTTGGTTACCAATTTGATGATAACCAAAAGCTTTCTGAGAAGGGCCGGTAGTTACTCCTAACAGCACAGTGTGGTTATACAAGCACAGCGGTTGCATAAAGCACTATGAATATCATTTTCTAGTTTATTCTATAATTTACGGGAAGTTAACCTTCATCAGTCCTTCAAAAATTCATACATAATATATATTACATATATTTAAAAAATGTTAGCTCTAAGTGGAACTTTGGAAGTCTACAAAACAAGTTTCGCAGACACGGTAAAATCATATCTAGAATCATACTAAAATGCACGTGGTTCACGTCACCGGTAGCGCTACCGTTAAACTGAGGCTAAGGCTGGTTTGATGGCTACCGAGACTGCAATCATTGCACGTCTCTTTCAAAGCTCAATCCCCACAACTCCCAAGACAACTCCCTGTTGCCGCAGTGTCGCGCCCCCCCTTCTGCTGGTTCCCCTCACCGTCATGGGTCGAATGCTTCTCTTCCTAAACCCTCATGCACCCCCACCATGTTACAAACCATCCAAAAATGCCCTCAAAGGCGAGTCTGGTTGAAATCCTTCCAACTCTGCCAGACGGGCTGCCGTCATCCCGTTAAACTGCGCAGAGGTGTCAATTCCCCTCTCCACAAGAAACTCTGCTATCTCTCGCTTGCTGTTATGAGGGCACAGCGACTCGGCAACACGGCCACCTTTATTATTGATGGGCCAAGTGGCAGCTAAGTGCAAAAGATTCCTTCCACCCGGAGTTGTTGCGTGGACATCGGCACCGCGGTCGATCACGAGCTTGAGAACGTTCACACTTCCAAATTCAGCCGCATCCATTGCAGTTGTGAACCCGGACTGCGTGGCTGCATTCGGGTCTGCACCCCGATCGAGTAGGAGCTCGGCAACCTCAACGTTGTCAACGACTATTCCATCAGGATAGTCCGGGTTTGAATCGGGGACAAAAAACATTGTGGTCATACAAAGCGGTGTTTGCTGACCGTTATCTCTCACATCAACTTCAAGACCCCTGTCAAGGAGTATTTCTGCAATCGCCCTTTGATTCCCTATCGCTGCTTGGTGCAGAAGGGAGTAACCGCACTCATTTGTTGTGTGCAGATCAGCCCCCTTCTCAAGGAGAAAGTCAACAATCTCTCTCGGTCCTTTATACACAGCACATGCAAGGGGCGACCGGTCGGTATCGTCCTTCGCATTCACGTTTGCCCCTTGAGAGACAAGAAATCTGACGATATCTGGGCGCCTCTCGTAACACGCACAGTGCAGAGCTGTGTAGCCCTTAAACCTCTCTTCTCCACCTTTCGTCACTGGGTCTGCCCCCGCCTCCACCAGGATCTCCACCGCCTGCAAAGAACCGGCGTAGACGGCATGAATGAGGGCGCTCTTCCCCTCGTGCAGACCGTCGATGTCTGCCCCCACCTTCAGCAAGAGAAGGAGGTCGTCCCTCTCAGTCTGGGTCTCCCCGCTCTCTGCAAAGGACTCAACGGCCTTACCGAGCGTCTCGGCATCTGTGGGCATAAAAGAACGGATGACTCTGCCGACCTCTGAACTGAAAAGAGGGGAGAGGTCCATCTGAAAACACGCACTCATCATCTGGTCAAGTCGAGTATGCGCACCCTTCTTGAGGGTTTGCAGGTTCGTCTCTGCCACCTCTCTGAGATCTTTCAGAGCGGAGACCATCTTTGGAGGCGCCGTCTCTGATAGGACGTGGGGAGGGAGGGGTTCTGAGGGAGGGGGGGCGTCAATGCCGTGGTTTTTGCAAAGCACCTTTGTCAGCACTTCCCTCTTTTCTCTGATGGAAAAGGCAAACCGAAAAACTGCCTCCTCAAAATTTTGGACGTCCCTGAAGACATCGAAAATGGTTTCTGCAAGTCGGACTCCTTGCATTTTTCAGTTTTGCTGGATGGCGGCAAGAAGATCTGTTTACGTGGAGGAGAAACAGGACAGGCAAGCGGGCTTGTCGCGCGTGAAACAGATCGACGATGTCGTCAGTTCTGACAAGTTCTCACAAAGGTGATCCAACATGGTTTCGGTTTCGATTTCAGCATGGTCTGCATTGACATTTTGAAGTGCCTGTGTTATTAATAACCAAGTAAACTCTCTAACCAAGTCACGAATTAGATGCCGACGGTGACACTCAGTGCCGTCTCCATGTAGCGAAGAATGAATTTATTAAAGAGGCCCGATTGTATCCCGATTGTGCCCGATTCTGGCCCCGCGCTCGACGCGACCGCGCGGGGTCGTCACTGCATGCATGCATGCCGGGGTCCGCGGCAACTTTTCTCTAGCGAGAAATTTCCCGTCTCCTGGCATGCATCCCGTCTCCTCAATTCTCCTCCTCCTCTGAGGTCCGACGATAGACGACTGTCGTCTCGATCGATGCATTTTTCTATCGGTCTTTCCTTGCAGTCAGACTTCTGTGTGTCTGTATGCGATCTCCTACGCCCGAGGTTTGTATTGTCGACCGTCTCCCCTTGCAAAGCTTCCGAAGGGACTCACAAATTGCGGACCGGGCAGTACGTCAGTCTGGCTGGCCGTGTTTTTCTCCTTTTTTTCACAGGCAGAAATTCCTAGGCTGAAGAAGCTGCTGGGCGACTTCTTTCGAGCGTATCCCGGCTCCATCAGAGACTTGTATATTCACGTTCCCGTCTCTGTCTGAAGAAGTGAACAAGCATGAAAGAGTTGAAATTGGCATACTCAGATATTTCCTGTGCTCTAGATGCTCACGGAGGCATCTGCTGGGACCATTTGCCCAACCCTGTGAAGCAGAACCTCCTGAAGACACGCGCTAGATGCGCCCGTGCAAAGTTGTCTATCCGTAACGCACCTCCATCGGAGGCACCGAACCAGTTTGACGACGTGGCAGCCAAGTGCACTGCTGAGATCGTCTCCAGTGGGCCGTGGCGGGCGGAGCTGCACTTTCTGCCCGTTCCCAAGGTTAAGGAAGAGACAGCTACCAGTGCTTCAACTGCCCCTCAAACATCCGCGCCCAAATCCTCCCAGAGAGATCTCCAACACCCCCCCCCTTTTTTGGGGGTTCCTCCTCTGACTACTCAGGTGGCTGAGGAATCCTTGGCATGGTGCGACGTGAGCATGCTTCGTGCGACTCATTCGTACGTCACAGAGGTCTTCAAAGACGGTGAGGCCAGTGACCGCTCACGAGTGATCGGCACCCTCACGCAGTCTCTCCAGCGTGCAGGCGGAGACCGTGAGCTGGTGCCACCCCTTGAGGTTGCGTATCAGGACGGGGTGTGGTGGAGTCTGTCCAGTCGCCGTCTGGTGGCTTTGCAGGTGTCCAAGTGGCAGCTTATGCGGCAGCTGCTTGAGAAGCGCCCGGAGCTCCAACTGCTCCCTACCGCCGAGCTTCTCCGTCTCCCCGAATGCACCTTGCCTGTCAAGGTGGTCGTTAAGAAGGCGGGCACGCAGCGTTTTGCTCGTGCGAAGTCCACCCTCGCAGAGGGCGAATCTGTCCTCATTGCCGGGACGGGGGTTGACTCGGCTGTCTGGCTGTGGGACAACCGCAAGGGAAGTCTCCAGAAACTAGGTCCTCTGTCTGTCTTGCAGAATGCAGTTGAAGAAAGAGGAAGGAAGGAGAGAGGAGACAGACCTGAGGGGGAGCAGGAGGAGGAGGATGAGGACGTGGAAGAAGAAGAGGAAGAAGAGGAGGAGGGGGAGGGGATAGTGGACAAAGAACAAGAGGAAGCAGGAGGAGAAGAGACAGAAGAACAGAAAAAGAGAGAAGAAGAAAGCAGCATCGATCCCGACTCCGATGCCGAGTCTGCCCCCGACTCATCTGACGATTTTGTACCTGACGATGGTACCTCCGATTTCCTCGCGTCTCTCCAGCTGTCTCCAGACATTCTCAAAGCCCTCAAAGCCCTGATTCATCACAGAAGAAAGGGGGGTGCAGAGGGTAGCACTCCGTCTGGCCCAGTACGCCGGCCCGGTGGGGGCATTCTCAGAGCCCACCGCGGGCCCAAAGTGTGGCCTTCCTCAGTGCCCGCAAGAAGCGGGTTTGGAAAAAGGACTCTGAGGCCCCGTTGGCACCGCGAGGAAGCCTCCCGGTACAACGACGCCACAGCTGCGGCTCTGGCAGTCGACCTCGACCCCGCAGCACTGGAGTCGTCACTCCAGAAGTCGAGGGAAGCCACCGCCGCGATTGCGGAAGCGAGTCGGAGGGCTGCGGCCGAGCTGCAGTCAGGACTGGACGATGCTACGGCTGCGTATGGATTGTGAGACAGAACTGCATCTGCAGAATGATGCCGGGAGGGGGCGGGG
>JAHBMJ010005943.1:0-25137 GCA_018398765.1 Chromera velia | reverse complement strand
GGGGGGGGGGGGGAACACAGTCACAGGGTCCGCGGCGGTCCGTGACACGGAAGCAGCACTCTGCAAAGCCGCGTTGCTTCTTGATAAGGGTTAGAGGAGGTTAAAGCGCCGGGAAGCTGAGCATAGCCGTTTTTCATGCAATGAAGTGCTTAGAAGTTCTTTTTTCTGATTGACGTTGTCAGCATGCGTGTCCAGTAGAGAGGAGCAGTCTGCCAGTGGTATTGTAACTATTTCTTTTTAGAGCCAAAGAGTGTGGAGTGAGTAAATATTTGCGGAGGCGAGCTCTATGAGACAAAACGGCGACAGTGCTCTCAGGCACCACTAAATTACTTAGCACTAACCTACACTAAGCTCTTTAACAATTTCAATCTAGATTTCGATAATTAACTTGTTTAGAGCTGTACAGACTTGAGCACAGACCACAGAGACTTACCTGTCATGACACCTTAACACACACCTCCACCTTACCTTAGTTTTGTGGCCAAGCTCCTGGCTAATAGCTAATCTATCCTTTCTTTCTTGGCTTGAGAGGGGGGCCTGGAAGAGCTCCATCTCTAAAGATCCCGGGCCTTCTCCCAGAACCAGGAAGAGGAGGGGGGAGAGGAGCTGGGCCATCAAGAGGGGGGAGAGGAGGAAGCAGAGGGGGAGTGGGACTTCAAAACAGGGGAAGAAGAAGGATTATTATTAGATTGAGACTACTACATCAGTTTGGAGGTCTACTGAATAAGATCAACGACAAAACTTAAAAACGCCCGCAGCAGCTCAGTGTTGTTAAGTCTCGGTACTTTCGGTACCTCGGTACCAGAGGGGGGGTCGGTATCGGATTTCGAATTTCGGTTGGTATCTGTATTGCTCTCCCAATACAAAAGAATCGTGCATGAGCGTCAGAGCGACTCAGTGCTAGGCTATAGCTTCATTTATAATAATCTGATCTCGATCTCGTGGTCTCATTGACAGAAGGAGTCTCAGTGTACGTTCTAGTGCTAGGAAAAGGTTCAAGGTTCAAGGTTCACTTCGAAGTAATGAACCTGAATCAGGTTTAAAAACAGGTTCAAAAACAGGTTCACTTTTAATTAATAGAAACCTCATTTTTTTGTGTTATTTTATGCCTTTAAATTAGGCTTTAATGCATTTTTAGAACGTTTCAAAAAGTTTATTATAGAATCTATGCCTTAGTAGTGTTTTTAAATAGTTTAAATCAATATTTACGCTCACATTAGGTGCTAGTCTCAAGTTGTTCACTGTTTATAGTCGAAAATTAGTAATCAAAAAAGCCTGAAAAAATTATCGATAGGCCAGTTTGATGCAGTACTTTCTGTCTGATTGCATTTGTGCATGCTTTATCGATCCGACGTGTGTACTGCATGTATGTGCATGCATTTTCACATCACCTGCACTCGCTTTGCACGCAGGCCGTGAAGCTTCGACTTGGCGTGGATTGACTTGACTTCGTTGGTGCCATTTTACGGCTACAGTTAAATTAGAACGATTGATTAGGCTCTGTTAAACTTAAACATTATATAAACAACGATTGCTGCATCAAATCCGTGTTTCTAGATTACTTATGAATCAGTTTACAACCAATTGATTCAACTTTGTAGTTAACACTTGTTGTTCAGGTGCTTTCCTACCTACGTAAGGATACCTTTGCATAAATTACGTCCTTAACCGTAACATTTACATTTCAGCTTATATTACGTACCACATAAAATGTAACATGGCCCTTTGGGTTATGTATATGTAACAAAGTTATATTATAGTTGCGGCTAACGCTACTATGTATTCCTAGCTAGATAATTTTAAAATAATAAAAAATAAATCTCTTTGTTTTATGAAATTTTTCTCTTGATTTTAAACATAACTTTAATCAAAATAACAAAATTTTAAAGGTTAATTTAATTTTTTTAAGGCAAAGAATAAGATAAAAAAATATAAATAAACTAATTTAATAAGTAACAATTAGCGGAAAGGCGTCCGAAGGCCTAGTGCGGAACCTATCAATCAATCAATCAATAACGAAATGCCTCGCAAAATGTTTCTCTTGGAACTAGTTTTTAATCAAAATTTTCTAATCGTATGATATGATGACTTTGAATATGTAATCACTTATCTACACTTATCTAGTTACTTATCTATATTGATTTTTCTAATAGTAAGTTTATATATGATCCAATATGATCGATATATCCACTAGTATATCCAATACATACAATTATTTGATGTAAGAGATGGTGTGGGACACCATGTCTAGATGGTGTCAGTGACTGGTTCTATGACTGGGTACCAGTGCATCATGCCATGCATTCCATGATCGGCACTGGATTGCCGTGTCTGCCGGCCTCTAGGTCTGCCCATCCATTTCTCTGTCGAGCTCTAGCTGTCTCTTCTAGTGCCTCTGTCTCTGTCTCTTTCTCCCTCCCTCCCTCCCTCCCTCTCTCTCTCTCTCTGTGTGTGTGTGTGTGTGTGTATGTGTGTGTGTGTGTGTCTGGCTTCTTTAGTTTACTACTAATAACGGCCTGGAAAGATTCAACTTCACTTCGTTCTTCTCTTGATTCTTGGTGCAAAAGGGCGCGAGAGAGAGAGGCACTGCCAGACAGACAGAGACAGAAAGCGGGCGAGGGAGGGAGAGAGGGAGAGAAATCTTTGGGCCAATCAACAAAGGACAGAGAAGAGGCCTCAGTCAAAGCACAACAGGATCAAAACACAGTGTGGAAAACCAAGAAAACCATACCAAACCCTCAATCTCCTCACAGATTTTTCCCTGTCTTTTCAAGCCCGGGAAATGCGATTAGTCGTCGTGCTCTGTATAATAAAAGTACGATCCTCGGACTTGAGATACGTACGCATGTCTCTTCAACGATTCCCGCCCTGTTCAATCATCTTCTCCTTCCTTTTCCCTTCTGCTTTTCCCCTCCTCTACCACGATCATCTCTCCGGGGACCCGACCCCCCTCCCCCCCTTCCTGAGTCTCTCCACGTCAGGGGATGCACACACGGAGACGGGTAATCTGTGCCGATGCGACACTGTGAAATCTCCTGCACGTCCTCCGGCATCAACCAGGGCGTGCCTACATACTTCTCGGGCACTCGCTTCAATTCTGGACACCACAATTTGATGAATTCCCCATTCGGGTCGTAAGTCTTTGTCTGCTTGGGAATGTTGAATCTATTCAATCTGCCCCCCGTCCACCCTGCAGCCGCAACCCAATTCCCCCAATTACTGCACACATCATAGTCAATCAACAGATGCTCAAACCAGTCGGCGCCTCTCCTCCAGTCAACGCGACAGTCCAACGCCAAGAAAGACGCAACGTTCTGACGACCCCGGTTGCTCATGAAGCCTGTAGCCTTCAGCTCTCGCATACAGGCATCGACAAGGGGTACCCCCGTCTGCCCCTGCTTCCATAGGGATAAAAGCCTCTCGCCCTCCACGTCTCGAGGGCTTCTGACAGAGGGAGGGGGCGGGTCAGAGTAGATCCCCGGCCCCTTGGGGAAGAAGACGGACCTGCCCAGCCGTTTGCAAAGAAACCGAAAGTAGTCCCTCCAGATCAATTCAAACTGCAGCCAGTAGGTGGACTTGTTCTTCGTGCGCTTGCTTTCGTATCTGCACGCACAATTCGTGAAAACAAGAATGTAAGTAGAGCCATGTGGGTCTGTCGCCGCCACCGCGAGCGAGGCCGCCATCGGCCCGCGCCGCCGCGCCGCCGTGCATGCGTTTCCATGCATTTTATTTCTGCATGCATTTTATTTCCGTTTCATCTTGGCGGTGATTGAGATCGATAAATCGACATCCGGAGGTTTCAGTTCAGACCTTTAGACTGACAGACTTTCTATACACGAGTATGTTATCCAAGCAAAAGGGCTCTGTGATCCTGAGCTCGATGATGGCATAGCTAGTATACGTCCGTATGACCTATACTTTACTTATCTATGTAGAAGAGCAAAAGTCACACTCGTACACAAAAAAAGAGTCCCATGCAGTTTTTCTTTCTCTGCAAATCTGTACAGCAAAAAGTGTGGGGGGGGGAAAGAACCGCGCGGTCAGGGAAAGAAAGGAGAGTGGGGTGTCTCTTTATCCGCAGAGTGAAGTGAGTGGATAGATGAGTGAGCAAATGAAGCTTCTTGCTGCATCGACCGGCGGGAAGGAGTCGATGCAGCGCTGTCCATTTGTGACAAGTAAAGCAAGCAGCCTGCGTCTCTCTTTCATCGCACCACACCAGAAAAAATAAACCCAGAGGGAAAAACATCGGAAGGACACACATGGCGACGGTTGTATGGACAGAACGGAAAGGCCAAAGAAGGGGGAACGTCAGAGACAAGTAGGCAAGAAATCAGAGAGAAAAATAGATGACTCGGCAAGTGCGATAAAGTCAGACGAGACATAAAGAGATCGAACAAAAAAAAAGGGAGAAGACGAACAAAGCCGCGCCATGAAGAAGAGTAGCTCACACGAGCGATACCCTTTTGTGCCTTGCTCTTCCTTTCTCTTTCGGAGAGGATCCACCCTTATTGAGACGCGATACTTGGTGGCTGTGTGGGAAAATCTTAGGGACAGCAAGGAATGCAAAAGAAGAGAGTCAGGGAGCAAAAACAGAGCAGCTCACATTGCAATTTCAGATGCGACTTGTCGAGGAGATAGACATCCGAGTGCAAGCCATGGTGCGAACTTGGATGAGTAGTCAGGGCCCACCATTCCGTTCCGCGTATCAAAGTATTCCTTCAGCCTGTCCTCTTCCCATATGTACCTCTTCATCCGACCCAATCCCTCCGTCTCCCCCCCCCTGAATCGCATCACCCCCCTCTCGTCCGCCCCGTCTCCCAGTCTCTCCAACTCCTGTGCTACCGTCTCGGTCATGGGCATGGCTGTTGTGTCTAACGGCTTCTCGAAAGGCCAAAAGGATTCAGAAGACTGCAGGGCAGAAACATCTGCCATTGGGGGAAGCGAATCTCGTGATGGTGTCGGGAGGGGTGAAGGAATCTGGAGTGCTTTCTCGACTTGTGTGCGGAATTTGGTGAAGACGAGGGGGAGACTGGGAACAGAGTTGCCTCCAAAAAGACGCTTCACGTCCCCCAAACCGTACATGGTGTTGCACCACACAAGGGACATACCCGCACCTGTCCCTTCTCCGAGAGCCTCGGCTTTCTTTTGAACTGCCGCAAACACTGCCTTCTCTGCATTCTTTTCCTCTGAGGTCACCTCCTGCCCAGCGAGCACGGTGTGCTGTGCTCCAGGAGAAAGAAGTTCGGGGATGACCTGCTGAGGGTTCCCCGAGGCAACTACAAGATTTGCACACTTTTCTCTGAGGGACTTCCTCAAGTCCTCCACACTCTCCAAAAGAAATCGCGCGCGGTGAGACCCAACTTTGGGGTTCCCCCACTCACTCTCTTGGAAGGCGGCACGGTCGAACACAAACACAGGCACCCACTCAAGTCTGCTTCCTTCCTTCTTCCCTAATCGTATTGCTTGTTGTAACAACGGGTTGTCATGCAGGCGGAGTTCGTTTCTGAACCACACAATCACTCGGTGCTTCTTGCCGCCATACTCCTCCCCTCCTCCCGTCTCCGCACTCCTGGTGGTGAGTCTCTCTGAAAGCGGACTCTGTTTCAAGAAGTCTGAAGAGGGACGGAGGGACAGAAGAAAGGCTGAGGGAGTCAGTGGCCTGCACAAAAGCAAAGTCGACATCATGATAGGCCACCAACGAAGGAAAACCATTGCGGATCACAGTCAGAGAGCTTTCCCGTCTCCTCCAATTGCACAGTGCCGGGAGAGCCGAGCTGCAGAGACAGGCCCTACGTTACAGGTCTCAGCAAAATGACACAGCGGACAGAGACTGATGTGACGGTGCTTCTAGCATCCTTGCGGCGTGTGTGGCTGTGGCCGACCACATGCAGAGGGGATTCCGAACGTGCAGAAAAGGGGTCAGCTATAAGAGACGGAGACTGTATGCAATACATGCAGCTGAGCCGCCTGAGCGACAATGCATGGCCCCGGAAAGCGAAGCGGGGGAACTTACATGAACTTACCGAACATGAATTGCTCGTGTGCATGGACGACTCTCATCTCTCGGATCGATGCCTCAAGGGGGACGCCGGCCCTTCCTTCCAAACCACCACAAAGACTCCAATCTGACTGCAAAAGTGGAACGAAGTGGAAACCGGACTTGTTGACAATTGCGACTCGAACGTTTTGGATTGTTCTCCTTCAGAAGACTTCTTTCTCTTTAGACAAAACTGTTCCTGAGACATCGGGACAATTGGCAAAAAAAAAAAGGATTGTTTTGAGATGGAGAAGGATGAGTGTAGCGGCAAAGGACCTGGCTAGTCAGGAGCACATACAGGTCAGTGCGATGTTGCTGATGGTGTGAGGTGCTGTCTGTGTTTGCGGTTTTCTGTACCCTCATGTCCTTGTCATCATTTGGCTGCCAAGGTCAGTCACTTTGTGCACATGCCCCACTTGTCCTCGCGAAGTATCGACTGGAGTGTTCTCACCATAGAAGGAGCTCATTCTACGTCTTGCTTTGAAGCCTTCCTTCCAATCAACTGTCTTTTTGCTCTGTTTCTTCGTGACTTTGCAAACACTCTCATACACATGTATATACAAAAACATAGCTTATATATATCTTATACATGTACTCGTGTCGTTTTTCTCCGTTCGAAACTGTCCCTTCCCAAAACTTGGAAGTCTTTCCTGTCAGCAGACAAGGGGCTCTAAAATCAGAACCCGACCTTCACGCAGTAGCAAGCATGCCCCACGCATGCCCCACCACCACGCAGCGGTTGAGTCAATGTCCAGAAACAGACTGCATGCCTTCATAATTTCTGCAGGCGGAGCCGTCGACGAGAGGCCTGTCTGATGAAGCGATTTTGAGGAGTTTGGTGCGAAGGCCAACAAAGACACAGGGGAAGGGGAAGGGAAAGCAGAAGCAGAAGGAAAAGGGGAAGGTCAAGGGAAGCCAAAAGGTCTTAGAAGGTCAGTTACATTCCGTCTCCTCTTCTTGCAGTTTATCACCATTGCCTTCATCCTTTTTCTTGGCTTCCTCTCCAAAGAGAGTCAGGCCGATTGTTTCTCTTCCCACACTGCAAAATGCGACGGTTGACTTAATGATGGTGCAGAATCTCCGTCGTCTGCAAGCGCCGCGAAAGTGGTGAAGACCAAGACCAACACCAAGACCAAGAAGGACGGCGAGAAGAAACCCTCCGGCAACAAGCCGATCTCTATCATGAAAATCTACAAAAATCATCCAATGTAAGCCGACAAACACAAGATGAGAAGAAAGGCAGCGGGGGGCTTTCATCATTGTTTTCTCATTCAACTTTTCTTTTTATTGCCCGCCAATTTGAAATTTTAAAGAAGGGATTCCTGTTTTTCCTAAAAGATCGATTCAGTCCATCTTGCTGGATGATCAATTTTCCTTCATGGATTTTGCTTTCATCTTCTCCTTCTCTCCCATCTCCTTCTCTTCCTCCTCCCCCCCTCTCAGACTGGCGCACTCTTCACTGGGAACGTCTTTCGTTCAGGGACAGACGGCAGAAGAGACGGAAAAGCAACTGCTGGAGGTTGGCCAGTGGCTTCAGTCTGAAAGAGAAGGAAAGAATTTCGATAACTGTTGACGAATGACCTCCTGAATATACCGTAGCAAAAATACGGTTCCAGAACTCTTCTGCAGGCCCCTCCTCTCTCATATGTTCCCACTGTTTGCATGCACCCCTTCACTCCACTGCTTCTGCTTTTCTTCTGACTCCTCTTCTTCCATTGGGATCCCCCGCCTGAGACGTTTTTGTTGATCTTTCTCCTCCTTTCCTTTCTCTTTCTGTCTTTCTCTCCCTCTCCTTTCTTTCTGTCTGTCTGTCTGTCTGTCTTTCTTTCTTTCTTTCCTGCTCTTTCTCTTTCTCTTCTCTCTCTCTCTCTCTCTCTCTCTGTCTCTCTCTCTCTCTCTCTCTCTCTCTCTCTCTTTCTCTCTGTCTCTCTCTGTCTCTCTCTCAGTTTCTCTTCGCAGTCCGCTGTTGGTCGGTCGGTCGGTCGGTCGGTCTTTGAATCAGACTTTTTTTTTGCGTTCCGCTCTTGGGGAATTCGGATTATTCAATTCGGAGCTTTGAGACACAATCAAGTGCGAGGCTCCATTTGAAGAGCCTGGGTGCATCCCTGCAGCAAGCAAGTGATCGAAGGGAGAAAGAGGTTGCCCTAGCGATACACACACGCACTCTCTAAATTTAATTCATGTTACCCGTTTTGTTTGCATGGCCCAAAATGCAGGCCCAGACGTGGGAGCAGAAGGACAATGCAGAAGACCGAATGCCCAAGAAGAGAAAGAACAAAAGAAGCTGAAAAGGTCGGGCTCTTGCACTTCGGACACCTTTATCTCTTTTCCCAAATCCCTTCTTCCCGTTTGATTTGGTCTGAGCGGCAGTGCGGCCAGGGAAGGGGGGGGGCCGATTCCGAGTCAGGTGGACACGACCTAGGAACACGACGGTGAAACCTTCTGTTGAGTGGACGTCCAAGCGAGCTTCTCATGCTGTTGTTGCGCAAATGCCACCAGGCGTAGCAGCGACCGGTGAGTGAGTTTTCTCTCATGTTTTTTCCCCCCGTCCTTTTCTCCCCACTGTCCGTCATATCCTCTGACCCTCAACGTTTCTTTAATCAGCTGTCTGATTCCTCCACCATTTGTCGGTTGAACATTTCTGCTCGCTCATGTGTTTGTTTCTGTGTGGAGAAATTCAAAATGAAGTCTCTTGTGGTGTACTTGCTCTTTCTACATATGCCACTCTGAAGGTATCAACAGAAACCATGTTGATGAAGAAGACAAAGTTCTCTCCTTCTTCCTTCATACTTGCACTCCGAGGCGGTGGAACTTCTTTCAATCGTCTGATGACTGCATGTGTTCCCTAGAAACACTGCATGGTTCCATGAGATCGATCACCCATGAGATCATCATGCGGGAAAATTTATGAATAGCTGCCGCAGATGTTGCAGCTCATTTTGAAGAAATAATTGAACAATTTAAAGCCAAATTAGTTATCGAGCAAAAAGTTCATGCAGTGCAGACTTGAAGGAATTCATCGATCCTCTCCGTGGTGAAGCCTGAAAGCACTTCTGCATGCCTCCTGTAAGGGTTGGTTAAACATTCATTGGTCATCCCTCTGTGCTTAATTTCTTTTTCTCCCTTCTGTCTTCAAAAAGAGATTCGGTTCAGAGTAAGCGGTTCCTCCCGGCGTTGACTGAATCCCGCAAGCGCTTTGACACGGTTCCGAGGGGCGCCGTGCCGGTGCGGAATGAAAAGAAAAACAAAAAGTGCCGTAGCCTTGCGGAGCGTTGATCGATGGCAGAGGTCAACAAGGTTGATTTGACGCACACGCTCAAACCACCAACCAAGACAAAAAGACTTCCAGTCTAGCTGTCCTGGGGGCCTTGTTGCACCAGACGCCATTCATCGATCGGTTTCTTTCCCGAGCAATGAACAGAAGAAAGAAAGGAAGAACATCTTCCAAGCCTCGGGAAAGTTGAGGGGTCATCTTCGTGATAAATTTACCCCCGCTCATTTTTTTTGTCTTTCATTTTCAGGAGCCGGCATGAACGGACGAAAACGGACATGCCAGCACACACACAGAAAGGCAGACAGAAAGACAGGCATTGTCACCCCTTCTTCATGAACTCATTGTCCCTTTCTCTCCTCTCTTGCATGTGTGCCTCTCCCCCCACTTAGATGCGTCTTGGGACGATGACTGCTGGAGCTCGGGAGCCTTGGAGGGGGGGATTAGGAAGGGGCCGCCTGCCACTCTCTGTCTGTGTGTTCTGCCCAGATTTCCTGCACGTCCCTTCCTCTCCCTCTTCCCTCCTCGCTTTCCGAAATCATGCTTGAAGTCCCGTGCGCCTGCTCATTCTTGTGGTGCATGCAGGATCCAAGGGGATGCACATACCGGCACATGGAACCGCTTGGTGTACTACTATCATCCCTTCATTTCCACGGTCGTTGCTTCATTTGTCAGCGACTGTACACCCATGCTTTCCCCTTCCAATCAAGAAGTAGAGGATGATTTGGGGTTCGGTTCCAGCATGTTTCCCTACTTGTGTAACAATTTGTCTTCTTTCACTGCACGCCATGATTGGTTAAGATTCAAGTGCATGTGCGCAATTAAGTGCAACCGCCAGCGTATTTTCGAAGTTTTCACTGCAAGATCTTCCTACTGTCGCAAATGATGTATACCTCACCAGACTCTCCTTTTTGACTGTAACATTTATAAAATTTAATTTAATGATCTTGTTGCCACCCTAATAGGCTGGAGATGGTTTGGAGCTGTGAATATCTCCAAAATGCGTTTAGTGCTCCCAACCGGACCTGTGGAACACCTATATTATAAATTAATGCTTTATAAGCTACTAGGAGGACCTAAGGAGGTTCTACAAGTAGCTAGCGCCATTAGCTAAACTAAACGTGCTAAATGCATTCTTAGGCTTTGTTCAAAGTTTTTTCATCTTTATACATTCATTCATTCATTTATTCATTCATATAAAAAAGAATTCAAAAATTTTAAACGTTTGGAGATTTGAATTAAAAAAAAAAATTGGAAATCTCCATGAAAATCATATATATATAAATTTTTGGAGGTCATCTTTTTTAAAAAAAATTAAATTAACCCTTGAAAACTAGTTTTCAAACCATTTCATAATTATTTTCAAGTTGATAAAAGTTTTATGATTATTTAATTCTATTTGGGTTGCCGTTTAGGGTTAACCATAGTCCAGTACCTAGTATTATATGAATGATATTTATACTATCAAACTACGGCTGGTAGAAGCTACCGGTTCTAGCTGCTGTGCTATGCCTATCGAGGGTTAAGCGGAGCTGGCTGCTAGCTTGCATCTGATTGCTATAATTTTTAAATTCCAAATAGCATATTTTTGGGATCATGTACAGGCTGATAGATCGAACCTAGTGGAATCAAGCCACCAAGTCTGTCACTGAAACTAGCGCTAACAACGAATTCACAGGGCAAGCGACCCCCGCTTTGAATAGTCTCGTGAGACTGAGACTTTGGACGAAGCTCTGCTTTTGCTATTCAGGCTTTGTGCGTCGACAGACACCTTCTTGCCCTGTTGCGCTTTCATTTCAGGACACGCGTCTGCCTGACACTCCTTCAGAAGGAGGGAAACTTTCCGTCTGACTCTCTGATCGTGCTCTTCTGCCAGGAGGTCCCTCTCCTCAAGGTTGGCCTGTGTTGCGGCCTCAGGCCCAACCTCAGCATCCCCGAAAGACACTGCCCCCCCGGGCCCATGGGAGGTCACCCTGCCTCTGCGGACGTCCTCTAAATTCCCTGTGAAAAGGGCACTGAGGGCAGGACCCCAGAGGGATTCGGAATCGGGAAGGGGTTGGCGTCTGCCCTCTGCATCTGTGTTCAGTGTTTGGGTCAGGGTCCCCTCTCTCTGTCTGGCTTGTCTCTCATACTCCTCTGCCAACCCATCTCTCTGCCCCTTCTCCCGGAGGAATGCCTCGGCCTTCGCTTCGGACCGACGAATGCCCTCAAGGATATCGTCTCCCACAGCTGCACGCAACCCTGGCTCTAGACTGATGGTGCGCATGACGTCTCCGAGGAGGGCGGCCTGTTTCTTCACAACACGGGGGTGGTGGGGGGTGGATCTCGGTGTCATGATCTCCCCTGGGCCTAGATCTACTGTGTCCCCCTCTGCCTGCCTCCTGATCTCGGGCTGCATCGATGCGGCTGCACTTTCGAGCTCTCTCACCCTTCTTTGGAGACGCACTATCTCCTCTGTCAACGCCTTCGTTGTCACTGCACCCGTCTGTGCACCTGTCCCTCCCTCTCCCCCCCCCTCTGTCTGCTCACTTGACTCTGGATTCTCAACGTCCAGCCCCCTCTTTAGGGCGAGGAGGTGGTGCTTGTGTGCACGCTGCTGCGGTTGGAAATCGGGATAAAGGGAGAAGTCAATGGGTGGGTCTATTTCCTCCAGAGGTTCTTGGAGGCAAATCACGAATCCCTCAGCAGACGCGAGGGCGTTCCTGTACAGGCCGCACAGGTGCTCATGACGAGCAGCCAGTGCTCTGGTTGCCCTCAACTCCTGTCGGAGGGTCTCGACCACCTCCGCATGCACTGCAGCCTCCTCATCCTGACATCTGAGGAGCACAGCAGCCCTCCGCAGCTGCTGCATCTCCTGCCGTCTCGTTTCGTCCAGTTCTTCCAGTCTCTTAATCACGAAATCTCTTTGCGATGCCACTGCAAATAGCCTCTGCTCAAGAGACAGAAACTGCTTCTTGTGACGGAGAAGGAGAGACTCTGCGTCTTTCAACGCTGACTCGGCCCCGAAAGCAAACGACACACCCTCCTCAGAGGGCAAAATTGGGGGACGAGACACATCCACCTCAATTGCCTCGAAATGCAACACTGCAACGGAGGCGAGGCACTTTGTCTCGACCTCATACACATCTGCAGCTTTTTGGATTGTTCTTGACGTCGTGTCCCCCCCAAACACAACCAACATCCCCGCCTTCAGGTCGCTCATGGCAAAAGCCCGTCTCTCAACGGGCAACCCCCCTCCCACTGCAGGTGTAGACCAGAAGAGGGCCTCAAGGTCTAACACAAACAGTCGGTTCCCTGGGAGCCCCCTCTCATTCTCCCCCCCCCAGATGAGCAAACAGGATGGAGAGTGACTTTCTGTTGTCTCTGCAAGCTCGGTAGCACAGTCCAACAGAGACATGCCGTAGCCGAAGAGAGGACCCGGCCCTCTCCCGGCAGGCTCTATCCGTGTCCACTCCCTCTCCTTACAATCAAATTTCCACAAGTCATTTTTCACTACGCTCTTCTCTGCAGGCCCCCCTGCAATCCCCCCATATGCCCAGAGACACCCACTAAACCCACACATCTGCAGTGAGTGTCTATTTCCCGGCCCCTCGTTCAGACTGTCTACTCTCTTCCATACAGCCCCGTCTATCTGTTTCTCATCCTTCACAGGCTTTGCAAATTTGGCTGCCAGACTGAACTGCAGTTCCGGGAATTCATCCAGAAGATGGGCACCGAAATTCGCCCCTGACAGATCCAAACCCCACAAGTGAGAGTGCACAACCCCCTCAGGGGTGGTTTTGCCCCCAAATAACCAACCCACTCCCAGGGACCAGCACCCGGCAGCAGAATCTAGGGGGGGCGGGTGCTCTAAGAGAAACACGCGCCGCCACACAAGTGTCTTCAGATCTAGGCAGTCTGTCGCAGCACAGCTGTGCCTGTTTGCTCGAATCCCCCCGTGGACGAAGAGATAGGATCGGTGGATGGTCACGGAGGGCCCGTGCGGGTGGTCAACGTCTATCGCTAGGTTACACACCCAGGATGAGAAGTGACTGGCAGGCTCGGGTCTGTACACCCCCTGGGGTTTGGGGAGTTTCCAACACCATTTGTCCTTTCCTGGAGGGGGATCGAGTTTCAGGTATGCGTTTTTTCTTTCATCCATTTCGTTGTGGGGCATAGGTTCTTTTTCCTTTTGATTCTTCTTCCCTGGAGGTTTGGCAGGCTCAAACGAACGCTCGAGGATAAAGAAGTCATTGCGCTTTCCATTGCCTTCCCCCCCGTACATGATCATGCGTTGTTCTGCATGTTGTTTTTTGGAACGGAGTTTTCGGGGACTCATGGTGCCGTCGTGACTCGGGGGGATCCAGTGAAGGCAGTGGCCTGACCGCACAGAGGGGTGGGTGCCCTCCACTCCCATGGAGTCGAACACATCCCATCGCATCGGAATCGCCATTGTGTCTGCTGGTGTAGGAGAAGCTGCTACACTGAGAGCATGTAAGAAGAATTGTCTCGTGGTATTGAAGAGACGAAGGAATGAAGTGTTGCTTTGACAAGAGGATATCGTCCAGTCTCTCTGCCGCTGCTTTGTTGGGACAGCTGCCTCTCGAAATTTGTTTTTTGCAGACAACAGCGAGATGGCATAGAAGAAGCATCAATCTGACATACAGTCAGTCTGAATGGAATGCATATATAGAATTTCTCAATTGTTAAAACATCACCATTAAAAAAAAAGGACAGGTTTCTCTCGCTTTGCACGCATTCGAAGGTCATATGCATCCTGAAGGATTTCTGGAAAAAATGGCGCAAAATTTGGAGACGGCCGGCTTCTGGGATAATTTCTCATCATTGGGATGATCATGGCTGATATATAATATAGGACCACTCAAGCTGAAATCGAAATCTCAGGAACAACTGATTACTACGCTGTTGTCAGAAGCTGCTCAATGCCCATCTCCTTTTGTTTGTCATTACTGGTAACCCCGTACGTGTCTTGACATTAAGATCTAGAGGGTTGCTCCTGCGAGCTCTGTTCTTTGTGCTTGCACGGGGATTGACACCTGGGTTTTCTGTTTTGTTCACCGGTTCCCCGCACCTGCGTGTTCGATTTTTCTCGTTACATTGAAAAGCTTTTGCTTTCGGGAAAGAACTGACTTCGGTTGCAAGAAACTGGGAGGGAAGAGTCGAATCCACAAAGGCTTGCGACATTCCTCTCGCAGTAGTGCGTATTTAATTGTTGCCGACATCGCGATTTTGTTTGAGGAGGCAGTGACGAACTTTGACAAAAGATGGCTGCCACAGGAGCAGCCGTGCAGATCCGGTACATTCCGGTAATCAATTCGAAAGATCGTGCGAAAGGTCAGCGGGAAGCTGGGATGGACAATCGTGAACCCTCTTTTTGTGTGTTTCTGTGCGGCATCTCTACCGGTCGCTTTTCCTCCACTCACGCACTCCAACTTCTTCGTTTGTGCTCGCTGATCTATCCGCAATTTCTCTTCCTGTCTTCTTGCAAGTATGCAGTTGTCGTGAGGCTGCTCCCTCCCACCCTGACAGAGGAGAAGTTCTCGGAGACGATCGCTAAATGGGCAGACTCAGTCACGTGGAAGAGATTCGTCTCCGGGAAGCGAAGGTGAGGAGACCGTAGAGAGAGTGCGAAGTGCATGCACACTACTGAAAGAAAGTGAGACGATGTACTGGTCGTGTATCAGAGTATTCTGCAGATCGGGAAAGGGGGCTGGATGCACGACTGTGTCCAGAGAGAATCTCATCATGCTGCACCGCCGAACATCGGCCTCTCTTCATTCATAGGCCTCCTCCTCCCTGTCTATATCTACACATGGTGCTGTATGTCCCCCGGGAGCTCCATCCTTCACTGCCCTGAGTAGATCGTTGTGTCTTCGGGACATTTGCGTGAGCTCGTTTGTGAGGTCTCTGGCGCTGTTGCTTTTGTCTCTGACATGTGTGAGGATCACATGACTTACATTCCTTTTGTGTTCTTGCAGCAAAACTCTGGCCAAGTCGAGTGTGAACAGCAGGTGCTACCTGAACTTTGACAGCGTGGCGGCTGCTGAGGTGTTCATCAAGCAGTACCATGTCAGTGCACAGCACTCCCTGCACAGACAGAGGGTGATTTTCTTCCGTCCTTGCTGTATGTATCCTGTACACGCGGTCTGCCTCCCATCTCTTTTCTGGTGTGCGTTTTGGGCTTCTGTCTTCGTGTCATCTTTTTCCGTGAGGAGAAAGGGAAGGGAACCACGCAAGAAAACGGCGTGGTCTCTTTGTCTGTCTGAGGGCTATCCTGGCTGCATGGGGTTTCTTCAGTATCCTCCCGCCCGCCCAGCGACTCCATCTGAAGAGCGCTGGCGACCTTTGCATTTGTCCCGGTATTTTCTTTCATTGACGGAGTGTCTCCTTTCCATATAGAAAACGCTTCACTGCGCTCTCTCCACGGTGTCTCTGCCTGGATGCATGTGTATCCGTGATGCTTGTTCCTTCGTTGGGTTGGTTGCCTGTGATGTGTGTGCAGGGACAACTGTTTGTGGATGATCGGGGTCAGTCAGTCACCCAAGAGACGGGAAGGGGGAGGGGGGCGGAGAGGGGAGGGGAGACAGTGGTGCTGTGCATGCATGTCTTTGTTGTCTGTCTTCCCCTCTCATTCCCTTCGTCGCTTACTTTCTCTCCCGACCTTTCTTTTCCTTCCTGCATTCCCTCCTGCCTGTCCCGTTCCATGTTGATCGTTTTGTGATTTGCCTTGCTTTCATTGCTTCATGCCAAGGAGGGAAGGGGGTCGAAGAGATTCGGTTCACTTTCTTTTGTGTTTGTTTTTCATGTCTGGTCCTCTTCGACTTTGTTTCGGGACCTTGCATCTGACGATTTCTGTCTGTCTGTCTGTCTGTCTGTCTGTCTGTCTGTCGTGTTCATAAAGAAAAGGAGGGAGAAAAAGAAGAAACATATTGTCTGTCTGTCTGTCTGTCTGTCTGTCTGTCTGGTGAAAGTCTGTCGGGAGCTGGAGAGGCAAGGGGCGCTTAACTCTCACCTTTCGGGCCCCCTGCCCACGCTGTTTGATTGTTGGTGCTGTGCTTTTGTCTTTGTTCTTTCTTTCTTTTTGTCTGTTGTGTTCATGAAGAAAAGAAGGGAGAAGAAGAAACATATAGTCTGTCTGTCTGTCTGAAAAGACGATATATTCTGTCTGTCTGTCTGTCTGTCAGAAAAGACGATATATTCTGTCTGTCTGTCTGTCTGTCTGTCTGTCTGAAAAAGAGGGAGAAGAAGAATAAACATATAGTCTGTCTGTCTGTCTCTCTGTCTGTCGGAAACAGTGAAGAGAAGAAAAGACGATATACTCTGTCTGTCAGAAAAGACGATATATTCTGTCTGTCTGTCTGTCTGGAGAGAAAGGACGATATAGTCTGTCTGTGGAAGCAGCAGAGGATTAACGTGTGAACCCAGTGATCATGTAAAAGTCTGTCGCGAGGTGGAGAGGCAAGGGGCGCTTATCTCTCACCTTTCGGGCCCCCTGCCCACGTTGTTCGATTGTTTGTTCTGTTCTTTTGTCTTTGTTCCTTCTTTCTGTCTGTCTGTCTGTCTGTGTTTCTTTCTTTCTTTCTTTCTGTCTTTCTGTCTTTCTGTCTTTCTGTCTGTCTGTCTGTCTGTCTGTTGTGTACATGAGGAAAAGAAGGGAGAAGAAGCAACATACAGACTGTCCGTCTTTCTGTCGACCACCTTGGTTTTGCCCCTGTTTTGGTTCTTTCAGGAAGCCCACCTCCGACTCCCCTTCCGTCTCACCCCCTCCCTCCCCCCCGCACTGCAGGTGAGCACTTTCGAGCTGTCGCCGCAATGGCCCCCTACCAGAAACTCCCGAAGGCGAAGGAAAGAGAGGACCCTCGGAGTGGAACCATCGACAAGGGTCTGTTCTTTCGCCTGTGTTTGTGTGTCTCTCAGTCTGTGTATGTCAACTTGTTTTGTGTTTAAGGGAGTGTTCACAAAGATGGACACATAGATAGACAAGGTGAGGGAGGGAGAGAGAGAGAGTCACATGTCGGAAGAGAAGGAGGCTACTAAAAGGAGCGAGACACATGAGCATGTACAGAGATGAGTAGAGACCCTTTCCGACATTTTCGCCTCAAGAGAGAGAGACTTGGAGAGAGGTTTGAGCAGGTTGACGAGGTCGAAGGGAAGAGCTTGGATGACTTTGCTGATACTCACTGCAAAGACCAGAGAGAGAACCAGGAGGCAGAAATAACGGATGGGATGTTCTCGTACCTTTGTTTGTTGTTTTCCCTTTGCTTTGCGGTCTGAATAAACGTATGAGAGAGAGCGTGTGTGCAGATGGATTCTTCCAGGAATTCCTCCAAAGGTCTGAGGCAGGCACGTTGGAGGGTTGGTTGGATGAGCAGAGGAAGAAGGAGGCGGTAGCTCCACTGGGAACAGGGGCTTTGCCGAAGAGTGTAGAACAGAAGGAAGACGAAGGTGGACGGAAGATTTTCGTGACACCGTTGGTGAGAATGTTGGAAAACAGAGACAAGGACAGATACAGAGTCAAGTCGTTGGGGGGAGCTGAGGTGAGTGAGGTCCTTTGTGTTTCCCTTCCTTCTTTTAGTTTTTTCCCGCCCTTCCTTTCTTACTCTTTTCCCCGTCTCTCCTTTCTTTTTGTCCATCTATCCATCCGTTCATGCATCTGTCGGTGTTTCACTCTACCGTAACCCACCTCTCCTCCTTTACCTTGCAACCGATCACTTTTGTAGAGCAGCTACACAAACTTCTCATGTGCGAAAAGAGACCAGACCGACTTTCTTGAGTGCTTCTGCAAAGTTTGAAGGCTCAGGCCGTCGGGCGATCTTCTGCTGTATCATCTGTTTGCTTGCGTATGCATGCATATCACTCACCATGTAATATGGTGCTTGCAGGCAAAGGGACGACCGCCGTCTGGCCGCAGAGACCGGGCAGAGAGGGAGAGGGAGAAGGAGGCCGAGAGGCAGAGGCTGAAGGAAGAGAGGCAGAAGGCGAAAGAGGAGAAAGAGCGCAGAGAACGAGAGAGGTTGAGGAGACGAGAGGCGAGGGAGAGAGAGAGACAGGTGAAACAGGAGAAGGACAGGGAGAGGCGGATGGAATTAGAACGCGAGAGGCGACAGGACATGGAGCGAGAGAGGGCAAAAGAAAAAGAAAGGAGAGAAAGGGAAAGAGAAAGACTGCGCATGGAAAGAGAGAGAGGACGAGGGGGGGAAAACCATCCGGACAGCATGACGAGAGAGAGAGACCAGGGAGCAGATGCTGTAGCCCCTGCAAAGATGTGGGTCAAGGCCGACGCTTCTTCTTCTTCAGCAGCCGCTGCCTCCAAGACCATGAATAGAGACAGAGACAGACCAGCAGACAGGGGAGATGCAGAGGCTGACAAGGAGAAGGAGCCCGTGCGAGTTCGTGGACGGTGAGTGAGCGAAAGAAAGGAGGAAAGAAAGAGAAGCAGAAAGGAAGAAAGAAAAACAGAAAGAAAAGATAAAGGAGTCAAATCCCGGAACGAATCGATCAACATTCCCCCGCCCCTTTGTTTTTTCTTTCTTTCATTGCACTCTCTCTGTTAGATTGATTGCCTTCGTGGGTCTCAAGTCAGAAATCGTTGGTGTTTCTCATTATCCCAGTCCCCGCTCCCTTTTTTCCCTGTGTCTTGCCTGCAGCGGAATGGCATCGTACAAACCGGTCAGTCAGTCGACAGCGTTCACTCTCTGTCCAAACACAATTAAGCTGGCACGCAGGTTTTGCTTTGGCCTTGTCTTCTGTTGTAGCTCTTTTCCCTTATTTTGATGCAATTTGGCGATAGAGTGTGAGGAGGCGAGAGGAGCATAGACACTGGAGTGCGCGGATGAAGAAACTGTCGAAGGAAGGGCGTCTTTCTTTCGCTTCTTCTCCTTGTTGGCATTGTCAAGATGCGCGAGATGATGAAGAACAGCAAGCGGTATGTAAGTCTCTTGAGGAGGAGGGATCACAGATCACGGGCGGTTGATTATCCCAGTGGATGCTGTGAGGGATTCTTGCTGGTTGATTGTAATACGGTTGCGCTTCTCTTGTCTGGTCTCCCCGTCTCTCCCTCCATGCAGAAGGGGGCTGATCAGGACACCCAGGCCTCGAAGGGAAGAGACGGGAAGGAGGGGACCAACAAGACAATGCAGCAGCAGCCCGTGAGGGTCAGAGGGGCAGGGGAACGTGTGTGCCAGTGTGTGTGTGTGTGTGTGAGAGAGAGAGAGTGAGCGGTGTCCATTTGTGTGTTTGTACACGTGATGCGTGGGCTTGGACAGTCCCTCGTCTCTTGAGTTTTGGCGGTTCTGGGTGTTGCGTTGCGTTGCGTAGAACAGAGAAGAGCAGGGTGGCCGTTAGGTCCCCGTCTTGTGCCTTCTCTTTGTCCCCCTCGCTTCGCTTGACCCGCGCGTCTGCCAAGCTCTCCTTTTCTTCGACCATTCATGTTGCTCGATTTGCTCTCACGATTCATCCCCTCCGTTCGTGCAGATCATGGCCCGTCCTCCTGGTCGGGACGAGGCAGAGAGGGGGGGAGGCAGAGACAGAGACAGAGAGGGGGAGGGAACGCCGTCGAGTGGAGGGGGGAGCCGAGGTCACCATGCACAGCAGACGCAGGTCGCGTTCAGGAAGAAGGAGGAGAAGAAAGAGACCTCCATTCCTGCAGAGTCCCAACTTTTCACGAGAGACTTTGCGCCTCCGAAAGGGGAGAGACGCGGAGGAGGGGGGGGAAGAGGGGGGGGAGGGGAGGAGTATTCGAGAGGAGGAGGAGGAGGAGACGGGGAGAGGCAGCAAGCGGACGTTTCTTCTTCTTTCGACTTCAGGCAGGGGTTGGTCGAAGTACTTTGTCTGCACGTCTCTTCCTCCTTTTTTGCTTTCTTGTTTCTGTTGGGCTGAACTGCTTTCAACAAGCCAGCTCTTCTCTCCTGCTCCATCTTGCGTCTTTTTCTCAGCCTCGTCTCTAAAAGAGTTGTTTGCTGAAACAAACTCAGCGATACGAAGGAGGCTAAGGAGGCTGGTGGCCGGGTGAAGTAGCCGCCCGCAGAAATCAGTCTGCCTCTCTTCTCTGCTTGTGGTTACTTTGTTCTTCAAGCCTTGGTTGTCGGCTGTAAATTCCGAACGTGAAGTAAACGTTCTTCTCTCTCGGGTCTGACAATTGTTCCCCTTCCGTCCCTCCTCCCATGTCTTTTGTTGTTCTCTTCAGAGCGCCGAGCAGCCACTTGAACGAAGGCAGGCCCCGGGATGGGGGGCGAGAGAACGGCGTTGGGGAGAGGGGGAAGGACAGAGAGAGAGAGCAAGAGCGGCTGGGAGCGAGGGAATCGGAGGAGCCCAGTCGGGGACTGGGCTCCTCTTCTAACTGGGTTGCCAAACATCGAGGCGACAAGGGGCGAGGGGGGGGAGACAGTTTCCATGATCAGGAACGAGACAGAGACAGAGATGGGAAGCAGTCTCGAGGGGGAGGGGGGCAGAACAGAGACAGAGAGAGGGGAGGGGAAAGGGATATGAGGGAAGAGCACCAATGGGAGAAAGAGTTCCGACAGCACCAGCAGCCGCCAGGAAGAGACAGAGACAGAGATGGAAGAAATCAGAGACGGGATGATAGAGACAGAGACCACGACAGAGACAGAGACGACCGTCTGCGTGGAGGTGGTAACAGAGGAGGAAGAGGAGGGGGGGGGCATGGAGGGGCCCACAATGCTTTTGCCACTTCAAGAGACAAAGATCACGACAGAGATAGGGGTGGTTATGGAGACAGAGACAGAGACAGGGGTGACAAGGACCGGAGAGGTCAGGGTGGAGAGCGGAGAGACGACAGACGGCACGGAGACACAGATTGGGCAGGGTTCGCCTCTCGTGGGGGGGGTCATGGCTCTGGAGGTGGAAGGAGGGGTCGTGGTAGGGGTCGTTGATTGACGTTCAATTTCGAATTAACCATGTATGCAAACACAAGCCGCTTCGTAATCAGGCTTGTCTCCGAATTGTCTTTAGTAGAAATCGGTAAAAACCCAGCCGTCTTAAAAGTCTTGTCTCCCTTATCAGTTGAAAGAACACTCCGTATCGTCATATTTCCGTCCTTTTTCCTCATTTTCACGCCCCCTCACCCTCATGCGTGCGTCCATCTCCGCCCCCATTCTCCGACCCGGACCCCCCCCCATGATGCCCTACCCCGCCTTCCCCCTGCGGACAGTCCGTGAGACCCCCCGTGTGTCTGTTGCCTCTGTCACCTCCCTCTCTCCCCCCCCCATCGTTACTGCACGCCCCCCCATGATCACCCAGACAGGACACGAACCTCTCTTCAGGGGATACCACGTCGCCCGACAGGATCTCGAAGCCTGCAAAGCAATGATCCGCAACCTCAACTATGAGATGGCAGTCCTCAAGACCAGCGCTCAAGACCTGTCCCTCCGTCTTGCCAGTCACGAGGCAGAGCTTCACATGAGGCATGTGGTCGAGAAGCCGTCCGCCGAGCGTGCCCTCCCCCCCGTGACCGACGCCGCCGCCTTCCTCAAGACCGTCCCTGCCCCCGCCGAGGCTTCCCTCTCGGAGCTCGACCAGGCCCTCTCTGACTTCGTCCACGCCAACCCCGAGTTGGGCGTTCAGATCGTCAAGAGGGGGCCCGAGCTCTACGAAGTCAACGGCCAGGACGTGCAGATGAAGGCAACTCCCTCCAAGGGCCCCTGTGTCCTCATCGGATCCACCGAAGTTCCCCTTCTCGAGTTCATCCTCGCTCAGGCAAACAGCGGGGCCGCACTCCCCAAGCCCAAAGCCAAGGCCAAGGCTAAGGCGAAGGCCAAGGCCAAGGCAAAGGCCAAGGCTGCACCCAAGGCCGCCTCCCCCAAAGCTAAAGCGAAGGCCAAGACATCCACCGTCAAGCCCAAGACCAAGGCAGTTGCCAAGAAGAAGTAAGTTTCCTTCTTCAAGTCCCCCCCTTTCTGAACAAAAAATTCGAAGTCTCTGTCGCTTTCGAAGCCAGAGAGACAAGGAAGAGGGGGGAAGGGGGGTGAAATTGGTCGACAAAATCAAAGCCAACTTAACCAAGGGTCAACCAATCATGCAATCATTTAGCAGCCTGCATGGATCCCGCACTCAAGTCTGAAACGATTAGCAACGATTCTCCGCCACCTGCCTGCCTGTATGGATCATGAGGGGTTTGGACACAAAAGGGATTGGGGAGAAGCAACAGGGGGCTGGGGCTTGTCCGATAGCTCCGGCAATCAAGGGGATTCGATGTTTGTGCTTTTGGCAGGGTTGGCACGTGCGTGCGTCTGTCTGTTTGACTCATCCTCTTTGTGCGAACCTTTCACTTCTTGGTTTCTTTGTCCGTCACACGACATGCATTGATGGTGATGTCGCTGCGCAAAGAGGGCTCCATCAGCACACAGCCGGCCCATGAAATCGAAAAGCGCGTCCAAGCCAAGCTGCGCTGGCAGATCTTGAAGGATCCAACGAGAATCGACTGACGACGTGCACACTTCAGCTGCGAGGCTTACCTGATGTGAAAGAGAATCTTTAAATGCGTGCCTGTCATGCATTCATTGATTACCACGCTCATGCATGAGCAGCAATGGAGGTCCCATCGCAAGCAAAACAAGCAAATCAATTCCATGTACAACCGATGTGCTGGGTTGATCTTCTGCATGCCTCTGTTCTCAATGACCACTGGGCGCACAACAAAATTGAGAATGATACAATGTAAAAGTTTTGATTCAACTATCATTCAACTTAAAGAATTATTTATGCATTTTTTTGTGACGTATACAAGTACAAAATTATTTCAGATTAATGAATTATGATTATAAATTTATGTGATTTGAAGATTGGCCTCAGTGCTTGAAATATTAATTGGTAATTCGCATGAATTAACAAATGCAACGTTGAATTTAGCGTCAAATGGGCGGCATTATGGGCCAATGGCGATAATGCATGATAATAATGATGTCCTGGAATCATGTCCGGCCTAGTGTCCAGCCCGGCGGCCCCTTGGTGACAAAGTGACTTAAAATCTTTACTACAGTGCCAGTGCCTTCAATGAATCAACTAAGCGTAGGATATTAAAAACAATAATCAAAAATAATAATCAAAACAAAAAAAAAATGATGATATGATTCAAATATAAAAAATGTATAATTTGACCTATAGGTTACTACTAGGACCTTCTGGTCACCTAAAAACGTCTTCAAAAATTCAAATTTATTGTTTTAGGATTTTTGAAAGCAATTTTATCGATTTTTATGGAGATAAATTTTGAAGTTAGTCTGTACACGATAGGCTGACTTACACAATTTTTGCATTTCCCTCTTCAAGAATTTCAATAACTCTGATTGGCACCTCTGCCCATCCACCAACCCACCCTTGATTCCCCGCTGGCATCTTCATTTTTACCTTTCGCATTTTTTGGAACTCTGAAACCTTCATTTTTTGGAACTCCAGTCTTTGTGCCTGGGATTACGGGCAACAGGACCCCTGTTACGAAAGTGCCGGGGGATGGAAGATGTCTGTATCATTGCTTCTCCCGCAAATTCGGAGGGACGTGCGAGTCTCACCTTTCCGGGATCACCAATTTTATTTGAACAGTGGGGAGTGGTGAGACCCTTATGTTTGGCACACCGATCGGGAGGGAGGAAGGTTACTAGATTACGCTCTGTTGTGCCGACAAAGTTAAGAGACTCGGCCTTCTGTCCAATGAGGGCCTGTCCGGCAGATGGAGTCTTGACATAGACAAATATGCCCGTGCTCTGGAAGGTCGCCTCATTGAAGGGCGTGTATGGGGTGGGTATGTGGAAATGATTTGCTTCTCATTCATGAAAGACGTGCGGATTCACGTCTTTGGAAAAGAAACTGATGTGTACAAAAGACTGTGTATCCTAGGTAAAAAGGAGATAAAGAAAAAAATTTTTTTGCTTTGGCAGCAGAAAGTGGAAGGGGATCACTACGATGTGCTAGAGCCTCATTCTATTCTCCAAGCCTAAAAGCTGTGATTAAGGTCATTGTCTTTGCTCTCAATGTATCTTAATGAAAACAATTGTAAATAAAGTGTTTCGTAGATTTTTATAAAAAAGATCAAAGCAGTTAGAACTTACATCTCGACTAGTGTTTTGAAATGACTTGACCTAGGTCTTGATCGTTTAATTCAAAACTAGTTTTAAAAATAAAAAAAATCAAAATCAAATATTAAAAAAAAAAACTGGAAAAAATGATGTTATGTTTTATTATTTGATTTTGATATCCTACGCCTAGTGAATCAATCAATTGATTAATCAAATCAGTCAATCTAGTGAGTCCGCGTTAGGAGTCTATAACTAATTATGACTGGTCGTACCGCCGACTTCCGCGAATTTTAATGCCCAATCTAGCGCTTATTTTTTTAAAAATTAAAAATTAGGCAAAAAATAAAAAGGGCGTTAATTTGAGTCCAAGTTTCCAAATTTCTAGTATTTCATCCTATCCCAGTGCTAAAAGGAATATCATCGAACATAAAAGAGCATAAATGATTTGGTGAAGCTCCGGGACGAGCCCATATATTACATATATTATATTAATATCGCAGAACAATGAATGTTAAGATGCCTTCATTTCTTTACGTTTTCACCAACTTTTTGCGTGCACCATCGACGCGCCCTTCCAAACCCTGAACCTAGCCCTGAACGCACTGAAGCACTCAATCTCTCGCAGGCTTTTCTACTGCCAACTAGTACCAACCTCCTCAAAGAAGAAAGTCTCCGCAAACGGTTTCGAAAGACAGCGTGGCATCAACAAGCCAGAGCGGGATGCACGTTGGCTTTTGCGTTGGGCTTGGGGAGTGCGGCCCCGCTGTTTGCCTGAGCGAGGATGAACTCGAGAAGGGGAA
>JAHBMJ010005942.1:32500-60472 GCA_018398765.1 Chromera velia | reverse complement strand
GTTTTCGTTCTCCGGCACATTCACGCAGGCAGAAGTTGACGAGCTAGCAAGACTTTGTTGCGGGGAGGGGGAGGGGACGCGCGCTGCATCCGCTTCTTCAAGAGCTCCGCAGCCGCCGGCGAGGGAGGGTAAGGAAAGAAAGGCGGACAAAGACAAAAAGAAGAAGAGGGAAAGAGAGGGGACGGCAGGAGAGGGGAAGGGTGACGAAGGGGGGGCTCCCCCAGCCCCCAAGCGAACGAAGAAGGGCGAGAAGGAGAGCAGAGGAAAGGACAAGCAGAAGCAGAAGCAGGCAGCAGAAGGGGTACAGGAGGGGGGGGTCGTCGGGTCGTCTGAATTCCGACCGACGAACTTGGAGGAATTATGCGAGGCCGTGGGTGCGCCTCTCTCTGTTGTGTCTGTTGTGGGTGGAATTTTCAAGAGAGGCATGGACAGGGCGAAGGCGAGGGCTGAGAGTGGGGTGCCTCGTCGTCAGCTGACGGCGGATGAGGAGGCGAATTTCAAGAGGGAGTGGGCAGAGATCGAGGCGATCCTCACCAAGGCGGTGGAGGACGACCCATCGGACGGAGAGGAAGACAGCATGCTCTGCAAGGTGCAGAGGGCTCTGGCTCGCCCACGTCGGGGAGAGGGGCGGAAGAGAGTAGCAGGGGGAGGGGGAGAGAGTACAGGGGACGTACAGCCGAGGGGGGGGCAGGCGCCGTCTGCTCCTGCTGTGCCTGTGCGGGCTGTGGGTGTGCATCCTGAAGTGTTCACTGGCACTTATGCCGATATTCAAGGTTTGCCTCCCGGTCAGTTGGCCGTCCTTGCTGGCGGAGGTGGAGAGAGAGGGGGGGGGGGCAGGCGAGTGCCTCCACTAGACCGACTGGAGTCCTTTCTTGATACCGTGGAAAGAGAAAAGAAGAGGGTCCGTCAGTCAGACTGTCTTCATGTTGTTGTTGTTGCTGCACTGTTCATGTGAATGAGCGAAGGAAGAGGTCCGTCCTTGTTAGTCCTTTCGCTTCGTTCCTCTTCCCTTGGTGCCCCTTTTTTTTTCCCTTCCGTCCTTCCTCCCGTTTCTCGTTGCTGGCTTGCTCCTCTTTTCTTCTCCACTTGGTTCTCTGTCTGTCTGCTTGCCTCTCTTCTCTGTCCGTCTGAGCCAAGCGAAGGACAAAAGAAACAAAGACAGCGCTTGTAGTCTGTCTGACACAAACGCATCTCCTCTCCGTTTTTTCTTTTTCTGTTTCTCTCTTTCTTTGCCTGTTGGTTTCTTTCTCTCTTTCCCGCAGGCGGCTCGTTCCCGTGTGAGTCTGGAGGACGCAGAGCGTTTGTTCCCCGATTTTTCTTTCGGGAGGGACGAGAGCGGACTTCTCGGCGACCTCATCATGCAGCAGCAACACGCACACGCAAATCTCCCCCTCTTCGGCAATCCCATAGAAGAGAAGGAAAAGGAGGGGCAGCTGGGTGTGGGAGGTCCTGCAGGTGAGGAGACGGCGGGGGCTTCCTCGTCTTCTGCAGCAGCAGCGGTAAAGGCAAAGACCGGGCTGCCCCCGCCTCTTGCCGTCTCCTCTGCCGCTGTGGGGCGGCAGTTTCCGCCCATTTCTTCTGACGGTCCGCCCCCTGTGCGAAGTGCGCAGGAAAGTCTGGAGGCGCTCCGTGCGCCCGCCCCCGCTCCCTCCAGTTCCTCTTCCTCCTCCTCCTCGTCCCCCCCCTCTGTTTCTGTTTCTTCTGTGTGGGCAGGCAGCGCCCGCACGTCCTTCTTCCAGCTGTTGGACGGATTGCAGGCAAAGGCACAGCCAACCTCAGTCCGCCGTCTCCTCGGCACCATCCCCGGGGGGTTGGTCCTCAAAACCGGAACCTCAGAAACATTAGTCCCCCCCCACCCAAGAATCTCCCAAACCGTCGCCGTTCCAGAACTCCTTCTGCCCCGCCAGGGATTTGGGGAGGGCCGCATGGGTTTGGGCGATGGTGGTGGGCCTTCAGAGTCCTCTTCTCAGCAGCAGACCGCATGGGAGGGAACGGAAAAAAAAGCTAGGGGAGTGAAGGGGAGACGGCTGGAAGTGACTGTCCCGAAAGGCAGCAGCAGTCGCGCAACCCGTCAGTTTGGGGTGGGGCCCGACCAGGCTGCAGCGTTCGTCCCCGTGTGCCCCTTCCAGGTGCAGTCGGCATTCCAGCCTCAGGTCGAACACCGAGCAGGAGGAGGAGACGGAGAGATCATGGGGCCGACCGTCACGCCCTTCCCCCGTTGTGAGCTGGAGGGGTGTCAGTACTCGCAGGTGCGTGTGACTCAGACCGAGGTGGTCGCGCTGCCCTCCGAGGCGACGAGAGGGGGTGCAGAGGGAGAGGGAGGAGGTTCGTAGGCAGAGAGAGAGAGAGAGAGAATTGGTGGTCGAGCGGAAAGATCGCAAGTCCCTCCCTCCCTCCCTCCCTCAAGCTGTGCCTGCCTGCATGCCATGTTGGAGGAGAGGGAGGGAAGGGAAGGGAGTCAATCAGTGGACAGTCCGTTGGTTGAAATAAAGTTTGTTTCACTGTTTGTCGGTGCGAGTTCAATGCAGCCTCTGCTGGCTGTATGCCGTCTCCTTTCTTTCGGTTTTGTCTTGAAGGACTCAGGCCACGCAGGGATCGAGGGAGCTGAGAAGAAGGAGCAGACAGATCGAGTTGATGGGCAGAAAGAAGACGGGAGGGATCGATTCGGGGGATTTCTATGCTGGTTGGCGAGAGCTAGTGGGTGAATGGAGGATGCAACACATGCACTCCATGCATGGGGCATGCATTACTGGGGGGAATTGGTAGGGTCAAAATCATCATCAAATACGGTGATCAACAAGTGAGGCATTGCTTGAGTGATTGCTTAAAATGGAATGTCATGCATGCCTTAATTCAGCAAAGCCAGGTGACTACTTGGTTTTTAGTTGTAGAATTGAATTATTAAATACAATTCATTTTATATGAAAAATTTGGTGTTCAAATGTCTTCAGTCCAACGTTCAAAAGTATTCGAAAGTTATGCAAGTTGATGGAACGATTTTAAAAAAAAATTTCATACTGAAGCGTTAGAAGACTGATAGAAGTACTTACTTAATTGCGGTTAAGCCTAGGGTCTCTGAAACCAGAGATAAATGGCAACTCATGCATGCAGTTGTAAACAAAAGGAGTAAACCGCCGCAGCTTAGCCTGCTTCCGCATGAATATCAACAACCACGACCCTCCGTAGCCTAGGCTGAAGCTAAAGGCTGAACAACCACACAAGACGCGCGTGCACTCATTTTAGACAAGCTTCGATCAGTGTACTTGCCTTCTTCGACTCCCAGTCCACAATGAATGAAACGAGTTCTCTTACATATGTCTCTTCTTCCCCGATACCTCTTCCCCCAGCTGCAGTAGTCCATCTTGCTCTGCAGACCCTTTCACCGATTCCTGTTCTCTCTTTCACTCTCTCTGCCAGCAAGTGAAGTTTAGATCTAAAAATATAAATATCATCTAAGCTGCTCTGTTCGCACGCATGCAGATAATCGATGCACCGCATCGTCGATCACCTTTTTGCCTTCGACTGCAGGATAGTGAATACAGTGCCAGTGTTCTTCGCAGGATCTACCGTGTCTCTTTCCCCCATTAGCATATGCTCAAAGGAGAGAAGTGAAAAGAGAACTACCAGATAAGAGAGAGCAAGGCAGAGTATGCAATTGAACTGTATAACCCCACCCCCTTCTAACCCTCCCCCCTAAAAGTAACTTGGCCAGACGCTGGTGCGATCGGTTCTCTATCTGAAAATTACTCAGTCGGGAGTTGCATAGATAGATACTATATGAACGGGTGAGCCTATGCTCGCCGACAGGTCTTGAAGTCAACCATTCCGACAACCATTCTGAGGCTTCCCTTTCCCTTGCTTTCTGCCTGAGTGTCTATTTATTTGTTCGGAATCCGTTTCTCCCTCTCTGGCTTTCTTTTCTCAAAAGATCTGGTGTAATTGTCTGAAGCATGCTACTGGCTGAATTAACCTATACTAGGGTCAGCGATCTGTGCCATGCATCCCAGATTGCCCGAGGAACCTCCCTTTCTGTTCTCTTTATGCTTTCTATGAAACCTCCCAACCGATAAGTATTTAAATGTGTCATACTAGAAATTCTAAAATCCACTTTGCATTTCATAGTCCAAAAAGAATTAGAATCATTATAAAATAGATTTAAGGTGTAGCTCAGGTCCTTAAAGTCAGTTAGACTGTTATACTTAGATACCACTTAGGCTTTGACCAACTAATGGGCTACATCGGGGTATGACATATTATGTAACAGTCTATGTTCAAGTTGGTTTATGAAATCAACACAATCATCTATAAGACCGATCATCGGCGATCAATAATAATAATATATGATGATAATGATGAATCATTGATGATTATGATAACATTTTAATTTTTTGTTGGGGACGAGTCCTAGCATGAGTCATACTTTGTTATATACTACTCTAGCTGCTAGATCAATGCAGTCTAGACTTAGTGTCAGGAAGACAGAATCTACAGATTACAATCTCGGATAGGTTATCAGTTCAGAGCTAGAAGGACAGATTGTCACACGGCTGGATAGAGGAGAGAAAGAACAAAGCCATCGAAGCACAAAATGTTGATCTGCATGCCTAGCATGGAATAAATACCGTGGCCCCCGTACAACCAAGGTTGGACATGCCGTAGCCGCCGTGATATCCGTATGGGCCGCACTAAGGCGGCACACAACATACTTTATTACCCTATTGCCAGACCCTATAGGCCAGACCAGCAGTCACTCGGACGGAGGCAATCAGATATATTCTACACAAACAAAAAAAAAAACTCTCTCAGCTACTAGGTCAGTTAAACGATATAGTAAACGTGCTTCCTGGCGTGCTTCAAGCCTTCACCCTGGGCGCTCTGGACGTTGAATGATACTGAGCCTGAATCTATTATACTTATAATAATGCATACATGATATGGCAGTCAGCATAAGGATTGAAAGAGGTATATAGAATGCTGATTGCCTATCACCTGGAAAGAAGGAGGTGGAATGGAAAGATGGATAGGGATATAGATAGACAATACACCTAGCACTACACGGGAATATACTAAGTCCTAACTAGGAGGATTACTCAGGCTGGGAGAGCCAAGTGTACGTAACGGAGGGAACTATAGAGATGGTAGTAAAGATCTCTAGAAAGATGTTTCCATGAAGCTAGCCATGGAGAAACGTAGCTCGTGTAGGGACGTAGAGAGAGATCTCACACAAAGAAGTCTGTTCGATAAAGCTAACGCGTTGTGATGCTAGTTATTGTTCTGTTTACTGCAAGCTCTTCTGCATGCATGCATTGAGACTAATGCGTTTCGACCAATTAATACAGACGCGAGGGCCCGGGCATACCTGTGTGCTTACGCAGGGGCGGTGAATGCGCGTACGCGACAGAATGCCTGGGTCTTTGCATGGCGCTGGATGGTGTACAACAGTTCCTTTCTGGTTAGATACCGTAAGATGTGGAGTGCGGGGCGTCACTTTACGTCATGCTCACCTCACGAACCGCATGACATGATGTGATCGCGAAATCAAGCAAGAACGGTCGCAGGCATAGGAGACGTCCAGACAGATGAGAGCGGCTTAAACGCGGTTCACGGATAGGGAGCACGTTATTTGACATTCAAAAAGGTGGTAAACAAAAAGGGAAACACTGCAATGCAGGGGGTCTTTTCTTAGGGTCTTTTCCTTTTTTTTGCTTTCTGCGTTGGTGTCAAGGCCCCAATTGCTTAATTCTCTGGTCCCTACTCGCTGCTGGAAGCCCAACTGTCTATGATCGATTTTCACTTGCGATGGATGAGAGGCGGAGAGCGAGAAGAGCTAGAGCAGAAAAGTTTTGGAAGGAATAAGGGAAACAACATGGCTTGCCGGATAGGACGCCATTCACCCGGATGGATCAGGGGATGGAGGCTACTTCGATCGGCACCAGACAGATCTTTCTTAATCAGATTTCATTCAAGACATCACGCGTGGTCGAGTCAGATGAATCAGATTCCATTCAAGACATCACGCATAATCGAGTCAGATGAATCAGATTCCATTCAAGACATCACGCATAATCGAGTCAGATGAATCAGATTCAAGTGCATAAAAAGAAGGGAACGGGAAGGGGCGAATGGTTGAAGCAAAGAGACAGCTAGGTGGCCAGGTGCCAGACTGGAAAGCGCTGCAGCTTTATCCTCATTCGTGGACCGGAGAGTATTTCGTATTTCTTCCATGGAGAAGAGTGGACGGACGGCGTGGGGGAGGAGAATGAAGGAACAATAATAAGAATGAAGAAAGGAATTGACGCACGCATTGACGCACGCATCCTTGCGTCCTCGCGTGCGTCAATGGACGGCGTGGGAGAGGAGGAGGATGAAGGAACAATAATAATAATGAAGGAAGGAAGATCAAACATGAAAGGATGTTTTTTCACAAAGACGAAAGAAAACGAACGAAAAAGTATTCAATTGATTGCCGCTGAGGGCACAATCTTTCTTTCTTCACTCCTTCATTCATTCATTCCTGCAACGTCCATTGTCCTTCCTTCCTTTTCTTTTTTTTGACGCACGCAACGTCCATTGTCCTTCCTTCCTTTCTTCCCCGCGGGGTTCGGCCTGGACCGCTCCCTCTTCAGACAAGACACCCTCCTCCGCACATGCAACCCGGCCCTCCTTTGGTTCATCCATTTATTCATTCATTCGTGCATGCATTCATTTCATCAATCACTTTGCCATGCAGTCACGCTTCCTTCAATCACCTTGTCCTTCCTTCCTTTCTTCCTTCTTCTGTTCGTTCCTTCCGCAGGTCCCCCCGGGCTCCCGTTCCCTCTTCAGACACCCTCCCTCCCTTCCCCCCCCTGGTTCATTCATTCATGCATTCTTCCATTTAGTCATTCGTGCATTCATTCCTTGATCAATCATTTTGTCATGCAGTCACCCGAACCCCAAAATTGGAAGACTTGGAGGCATGCAGAGGGCGAGACGCGCCCTAGCTCCTTCCCTGCCTGCCTGCCTGCCTGCGTGCGAAGAAAGTGCAAAAGAACAATACGGACTTACTCCAACATTGAGAAGAAGAGAGGAGAGGAGAGGAAAGCAATCACCCATTGGGAAAAGATCCACAGCGAGAGAGAAGGGAGAGGAACTGTTGAGTCGTCTGTCAGGGAATTCTTTTTCATGCAGAATTCTTTCATACAAGAGAGAAGGGAGAGGAACTGTTGAGTCGTCTGTCAGGGAAGGGAGGAGCGAAGCACGAGGGAGGGAGGAGAATCAAAACGAAGGGAGGGAGGGGGAAGGCCGGGAAGGGGACCCTGTCTCTTCTTGTCTCCTCCCCCTCCCCTCTTGATGGATGGAGAGACAAATCGGAATTTCTTCGTCCCTTCCTTACGCCCCCCCTCTACGACTTGACTTGGGGGGACGAAAAAAAAAAGATGAAAAAGGAAGCGGAACAACAAGACCGGCCCGACTCTTTCTCCTCCCTTGTTCGTTCTCTCTCCCGCAGGCAGGCAGGCAGGCAGACAGGCAGGGAGGGACGACCTTTCCTTCATTTGATTTTTCTCTCTTTGTCTGTTGCCTCCATCCCTCCCTTCTTCCCTCTCTGCCCCCCCTCCTCATTTCACCTACCCGCCCAGCCAAGGCAGCTCCAAGAATGAGGAGAAGATGGAGAAAGAGAGCCTTCTTCGTCTCTCGTTGTTTTCAGCTCAGCATCAGTAGCTGTCGGTCAATCTGCAAAAAGAGCTCCATTTTGCAACTCCTCCTTGTCTCTTCTCTCTCTGCAAACAATCCTCCCCGTCACACGACTTGAGTTCGGGGGGAGGGAAAGAAGAGAGGAAAAGGGAGAGAAAGAAACAGACCAGATGTCTTCCTCTCTTCATTCCTCCTCTTCTTTTCCCCTCACCTCCCCCCTTACTCACACACGCACTCACTCACTCATCGGCAGCGACGACGAAAGGTCTCCCCCTCTGTCTGTCTGTCTGTCTGTCTGTCTCTCTCTCCAGCCCTCACCAAAACATCTGTGAAGAAAGGAAGGTCAAAAATCAAAGGAGGTTGCAAGGCAGAAAGAACGAATCAACGCGCCCTGCTTCCCTCCTTCCGAGAAGAAGAACAAGGATTCGCTCGACGATGGAGAGGAGAGGAGAAGACAGCGAATGGCCACACACACACACACACACACACAGAGAGAGAGAGAGAGAGAGAGAGAGAAGGTCCAAAGGAGCGACTTAAACAGAGGAAAGCTGGGAGCCTTTGAAAGAAAGACTCAATGCATGCATGCATAATAGAGAAAGGAGGAGTGTCTATGTGTGTGTGTGTGTGTGTGGTCTGTTGCATGAATGATCGATCTCTTCTGAGTCCACGATCGAAAGGGTGGAGGGAGGAGAGAAAACAACAGAAAAGGAGAGGAAGGAAAAGGAAGGAGGGTGGGGGGGGTGGGAAGGCAATCCCAAAAATCCTTGCCCTTCTCTCCTCTTTTCCCCCCTCCCCCCCCCCGCTTCCTCATTCATCCTCCATCCATCCTACAGACAGGCAGACAGAAGCGACATTCCCCTCTTCCCTTCCCTTCCCTTCCCTCTCTGCCCCCCCTCCTCATCTCATCTCATCTCATCTCATCTGCCCCCCATGATGCAGACACATGCATCCTCCACGATCCTCCCTCGGTATCGATCATGCAGTGAGTGAGGAGAAGGGGGAGAAGGGGCAAGAGGAGAACGTCTTCATCTGCAGCCGCACGTCTAGACTCCTCTCGATCCGGACCAGTACTTCTCTGCGTATCTGCAGAAAGAAAATCAAGGCGACATGCAGCCGAACGAATGAACGAACAAGCATTCACACAAACCGCTAGGCAAATGAAAGGAGAGGTATCCTTCTGCCAACAAGGAATGAATGAATGAAAGACTAAATGAATGAATGAATGAATGAATGATTTGGGGGGGGCGGCTTCCAAGGGCAGGAGACGGTTCAGTCTGTCAACGAATGCACAAAATGGGACAATGCACCAAAAAAAAAAAAGCGCAGTCCATCAACGAATGCACAAACAAAAGAGGACAAGAAAGGACCCACATGAGCACTCCATTGGAAAAGAAGCAAGGCATGAAATCAAGAGCGCTGGGAAGGCAAATGGGTAAGCCGGAAGGAAGGAGGAAGGGAGGAAAGGATGGAAGGAAGGAAAGAAGGAAGAGACACCCTCTCTCACTACATACAGGCTTGTTGAATCGAATATATGTTTTCTGTTCCCCTTTTTGGTTCTTCTTCTGACACGATGGCCCGCCCCCTGCAGCTTTTGGGTCCATCCGTCCACTGACTGTGTCCTCTCCGTTGTTTCTCTCCTCTCTCTATTCTCTTCTCTTTTCCTGCCTTCTTTTTCTTTCTTCCTAGTCTGGTGAGTGGCTGGCTGCCCTGCCTGCCCCACGTGAAACGTTCGGGGACGTGTCCGGACTACCGAATGCGCACATCCACCTGCCTAGCCTAAGTATTCCATCTGAATATGATTGAACGCTTTTCTTTCTTCTACACGCACGCACATACATAGAGTCACATTCGTCGTAAAGAAAAATGAAAACAAAAGACGGATCGATCGATCTGGTTGTCCTTGTGTGTGCAAAGAAAAATGAAAACAAAAGACGGATCGATCGATCTGGTTGTCCTTGTGTGTGCAAAGAAAAATGAAAACAAAAGACGGATCGATCGATCTGGTTGTCCTTGTGTGTGCAAAGAAAATGAAAACAAAAGACGGATCGATCTGGTTGTCCGTGTGTGTGCAAAGAAAATGAAAACAAAAGACGGATCGATCTGGTTGTCCGTGTGTGTGCATGCCTGTCGACCTCCCTAGCTGCGTGTTTTTCTGCCTGCTTGCTTGCCTCTGTGTGCGAGCGTGCGGGTGTATGTATGTATGTATGTATGTATTTGTGTGTGTGTGTGTGTGTGTGTGTGTGCGTGTCTGTATGCGCGCGCATGTGTATGTATGTACGTATGTATGTGTGTGTGTGTGTGTATAATATATATATATATATATATATGTGTGTGTGTGTGTGTGTGTGTGTTGGTTATATACACACACACACACACACACACATATATATATATATGTGTGTGTGTGTGTTTGTGTGTGTGTGTGTGTGTGTGTGTGTGTTTGGACGGTTGTCTGTGTACCATCTGTCTGTCTCTGTGTGAATTAATTGATCGATCTCTACCGACTGACTTGACGAAGATCTCCTCCCCCTTCTTGATGAACCTCTTGTCTGTCTGTCTGTCTGTATGTGTGTATGTATGTCTCTGTGTGAATGAATTGATCGATCTCTACCGACTGACTTGAAGAAGATCTCCCCCCCCTTCTTGATGTCCCTCTTGTCTGTCTGTCTGTCTGTCTGTCTGTCTGTATGTATGTATGTATGTATGTATGTATGTCTCTGTGTGAATGAATTGATCGATCTCTACCGACTGGCTTGAAGAAGATCTCCTCTCCCTTCTTGATGAACCTCTTGTCTGTCTGTCTGTCTGTCTCTGTGTGAATGAATTGATCGATCTCTACCGACTGACTTGACGAAGATCTCCTCCCCCTTCTTGATGTCCCTCTTGTCTGTCTGTCTGTCTGTATGTATGTATGTCTCTGTGTGAATTAATTGATCGATCCCTACCGACTGACTTGAAGAAGATCTCCTCCCCCTTCTTGATGAACCTCTTGTCTGTCTGTCTGTCTGTCTGTCTGTATGTATGTATGTATGTCTCTGTGTGAATGAATTGATCGATCTCTACCGACTGACTTGAAGAAGATCTCCTCCCCCTTCTTGATGAACCTCTTGGCCTTCAGGAACAGGCGGGTCTTCCCCTGCAGCAGCAGAGCAGTACAGACAGAACAAAGCAGAGAAAGTGAGAGAGGGAGAGACAAACACGAAAGAAAAAGAGATGGTCGAGTCCTCACATAAATCGTGCACGTCTAGTGACTTATGAAAAGAGCCTCCGAATTCATGATCTATACATACAGACATGAAAAGAGCCTCCGAATTCATGATCTATACATACAGACATGAAAAGAGCCTGCGAATTCATGATCTATACATACAGACATGAAAAGAGCCTCCGAATTCATGATCTATACACACAGGCATGAAAAGAGTCTCCGAATTTATGATTTATACACACAGACATGAAAAGAGCCTCCAAATTCATGATCTATACATACAGACATGAAAAGAGCTTCCAAATTCATGATCTATACATACATACATACATACATAGATACATACATACATCGAGCAAGCAGGCAGACAGGCAGGGACCTCCAGAAGCTTTCTCGATCGATATGCTGAATGAATGAATGAATGAATGAATGGTCTCCTTCGTCCCCCCCCGGAGTTTAATTCTGGCTGAGTTCAATCGTCCATTTAGACACCTGAAGAAAAAAAAAAACTTCAATCACCCATTCTGATACCCACCCACCCACCCACCCACCCACTCTTCCAACTGGTTTGTTTCACTTCAATCTGGAACCAAGACACTCAGAGCAACAAAATAAAGAAAAACAAGACAAGCGTCCGTCTGGAACAAAGACACTTAGAGCAACAAAATAAAGAAAAACAAGACAAGCGAACGAGGAAGTATGTTCCTTCCTTTCTTCCTTCCCCAAGTCGGTCCTTCCTCCTCGCAGGAACACACCTAGACGCACTACCGAAAAAAATTGAAAAAACAGACATGCGTATGTTTGTGTTTCCTTTCTGCTGCACATCACAGACATTGAAAAAAATGAATGAACACACGAGAAAGAAACACACCTACTTGCCTGCCCTGCCTGTATGCCTCCATCAATCCATCCATCCATCAGACAAACTTCCGGGAGGGACCTGCCAGCAGCCTTTTCTTTTCCCTCTCTGTATCTCTTCTATACTTCCGGGAGGGACCTGCCGGCAGCCTTTTATTTTTTCTCTCTGTATCTCTTCTCTTTTATTTTCAAAAAAAAAAAAACCTTCAACGAGGGACCTGCCGGCAGGTCAAATGAGTGAGTGAGGACTCCAATCGTTTCTTTTTCCAGGAGAAAGAATGTCGCATGCATACAAACAAGCACGCACCTCCATCCATCCATGCAGACGATTTATTTCGTAAAGAGTCGATCAGCCAAACTTGGGGTTGCAAGATAAGACCCACCTACCGTCAATTTGCAGTCCACTGTGCATGCGTTTACTTTCATACAGAATTCTGTATGAAAGTAAACGCAAAGACCTACCGTCAATTTGCAGTCCACTAGGACCTCCACCGCATTCTCGCCAGGCGGGTCCTTGTTTCCCACTGGCCAGGTTCCGTCGTTGGCGTACTGCGCGATGCCGACACCAAGAAAGTCGATGTCCTGCTTGCAAAAAAAAGAAGAAGAAGAAGAAGAAGAAGAAGCAGAAGCAGAAGCAGAGGAAGAGGAAGAGGTAGGGGTAGAGTAAGAGGAAGAGGAAAACTAAAAACAAGAAAACGAAGAATTATCGATCGTCTCTATGATCGGTGTGTGAGTCAAAAGAGGTGTACACGTGTGCACAGGCTAGCGAGGAAGCATGCATCGATCCAAAGTTTCCGTCCGTCCGACCACCACGGTCACTCACTCTGACCACTCTGCCCCTCGGCCTGGATGGATCGCCTGTGCGTGCGTGAGTGAGTGAGTGGAAGGGGTTCGGTTGTTTGGGTGACGAGGCAAAAGAGAGACGAATGAAAGAATTGCCATACTCTTCTTCTGAACAGCAGAAACACAGATGAATGGTGAATCTGAGACGACACATAAAAACTTTAACCTCCGTCTCTCCCTCCATGCACCGATGCATGCAAAATTCTTTCCTTCCTTCGTTCCTGGCTTCGTTCGATCCCTTCATCGATCCCCTCGCGTGCATTTTCTTTCATACAGAATTCTTTTATGTATACAGAATATAGAACAGAATTCTTTTTCATATATTATACATTTTATCCTGTATACATAAAAGAATTCTGTATGAAAGAAAAGGCTTCGTTCGATCCCTTCATCGATCCGCTCGCGTATTCACGTACCCACCCGTGCAAACGAGCGCAGGAACGGACCTTACAGTCAAGGACGAACACGCAGGGGGCCCTCACGGTGATGCAGTGGGACGCCCTGCCTTCCTTCTCGAGGCGTTTGGCAGTGTTCCTGCTCACCTCCCAACCGCAGAATTCAGTTATCGGATCGTCTTCCTTGAAGTCCCTGCATGCATCCATGCAAACAGACAAGCAAGAGAGACGGACAGACGCACAAGGCATGGACCCAATCTTCACACCTACCTCTCTTTTCATCTCTTCCTCCTCACTTTGAATGAACTGACGGTCACATGCATGGATGCATGCATGCACAGAGAGGCTTCTCTTCTCTTCTAGCTCCACCTCTCCCATGTACTCACTGAGCTGGACTGTTCACCCTTCCATGGTGTGACAGACAGTGCGTTATTTTCTTTCCCTTCCCTTCCTGTCCTTCACTCATTGTATGGTGTGACAGACAGGCAGAGACAGTCTGACTGACTGACAGACAGCAGACAGACACGAAGCAAAGAGGAAAGAAAGGAATACAAGAAAAGAAGAAAGAAATCAAGCAAGAAAGGAAAACAAGGCGAAGCCAGACAGGAAGGAAGGAACACGAAAGGACAGGACAAGACAGGAAGGAAGGAACACGAAAGGACAGGACAAGACAGGAAGGAAGGAACACGGAAGGACAGGACAAGACAGGACAATCCATGCAGAGAGCCCTCCGATCCACTCCACGCACGCATGCACGCACTCATACACAAACTGACTGATCAGCAAACAGCCCCAGCCCAGCAGAATGACTCAAAGTGGATCTGCAGTCATCCGTCCATCCATCCATCCATTTATTCATTCATTCATTCATTCATTCATTCATTCGTTTATTCGTTTATTCATTCATCCATCCATCCATCCATCCATCCATCCATTCATTCATTCATTCATTCATCTATTTATACACTCATTTATTTATTCATTCATTCATTCATCTATTCATTCATTCATTCATTCGCTCATCCATTCATTCATTCACTCATTCATTCATTCATTCATTCATTCACTCATTCATTCATTCATTCATTCATTCGTCCATTCATTCATCTATTCATTCATGTAGGCAGTCCCGCCTTTTGTTTTTCAGGGGTGGGGAGGGGGAGAGACCCGCCATTCCTGACTGATCGACGAGACGAATCACTCGCTTAATGATTCTCCCTCCCTTCAATCCACTGACAATTAACCGAATGAGCAGACAATTAACCAAAAGAATAGATAGTTGCACGTGCAAAGGTGCATAAGTACTAATTACTGTAAGTTTATCAGGCAGCCGACAGACACTTCTTTCGGCACACAGAAAAAATGGAGGGAGGGCATCTCACACACAGTAAAGTAGAAAGGAATTTTTTTCATCTTTTTGGCACTCTTAACAAAAACATTTGAATGGGATGATCGAACTGCCTGACAGAATGCTCATAGAATGACTTTCTGCCTGCCTGCCTGCCTGCCTGCCTGCTTGTCCGCCTGACTGATTGATAGACTGACTGCCAGCCTGCCTGCTTGTCCGCCTGACTGATTGACAGACAGACTGTCTGCCCGGCTGCCTGACTGATTACCTGCTTGCCTAAAGGACTGAGTGACTAACTGACAGCCTGCCTGATTAGATGACAGACTGACAGTTTCAGACAGACGCCATCGCCGTTGACAGGCACCACTTTGCCGTCCACGATCTGAGGAGTCATCCACCTGTTGATTTTGGCGTTTCTGGTCTCCTCCTCGAACTCCTCTGCTGTCATTGATCTCTCTGCCCGATTCTGCTTCCTCTCCGCTCTGTCGTCGTCCTCGTAGGCCCACTCGAGCGGAATTCTGTCCATCCGCTTCATGCTGTTGCTGCAGGAAGACAGGCAGGCAGGAGGGGGATCAGACAGAAGATACAATCGTTCGTTGTGTGTTGACAGACGATGTGTCTTCATTATTCCATCTTGGTAGGAGGGAGTCGAAGGTCATTTGACACAAACAACGCGCCATCGCGAGAGAGAGATCTTCGCTGTTTTAGATACTCGATCTTTCTGCTGCACACAAACTTCCTCCTGGAGCTCCCTGCTCGCTCACTTCTACCCAAACACATTCAAACAGAGACAGAGACAGGTACAAACAGACTGGAGGCTGAACGGAAAAGAAAAAATGTGCCAGCCAGCCAGAGAGAGACACGAAAAGATAAGATAAGATAAACCTCATGTCATGTTCATGCAACCTCGGTCTGTCTGTCTGTCTGTCTGTCTGACGGAGATTGAGTGGCTGACAGACTGACAAGAAGCGGGCGCGCCGGGCCTTTGCCTCTTCCACCAACAGATGATGTTTCTCTTTCCTCTCCTCCCGCGTCTTCCAGCTCTCTCCATCCTCCTCCTCGTCCTCCTCCTCCTCCTGCTCCTGCTCCTCCTCCTCCTCCTCCTCCTCCTGCTCCAGGGCCAGTCTGGGGGACTTCCGAACGCTCGTGACGGCCTTGCTGCCTGCAGGAGGTTTTCCTTTCAGGCAGAGTGACTTCACGGTGGGTGTGTTCTGCTTCTTCTTTTGGAGTCCCTGCTGCTTCTGCTTCTGCTTCTGCTTCGCCTGCTCTCTCCCCATCTGCATGCACCCCCGCCCTGCGTGGTGGGGACACCTCCACCGAGCTCCTCCTGAGGCCTCCCAGGAGAAGGGGCCTTTCTTTCCCTCGGCAAGGCAACACAGGTGCTGGGAGTTGGTGCAGGACTCCACAGCGCACTGCACGAGAACCCCCCCAGTCATGCAGCAATACTCCCCCTTCCCCGACCCCATGAAGTCCCCACAGAGCAAGCCCTTCGAGGACTCATCTTCGGTCGTGTCTGTGTTGACGACGGTCAGCTTGTTGCCCTTCCCCCAGGCCTCCGCCTTCTTGCACCAGCTGCATGCATTTCCTTCAGGCACATCAATTCCTTCCACTGTTAGTGCATGCACCCACCAACAGATGTGCATGAGGAGTCACCGTGCGTTTGTGTGTCTCTCTTAATGGCTTGAATGAAGCCTTCCTTCACCTTTGTTCATGCATGAATGCATTCTTTCTTTCAAGCAGAGCTCCCTCCATACGGCCATGCAGAAAGAAACCCGATGGGTCGGTATGCCAAGGACGAAACCAAAACATAGCAGTTGCACCATGCTTGTAGCCTGGCTGAATAATGAATGACTTTTTGAACACCTGAAAGCAGAGCCAGAGAGAGCCTCATGCATTGACATGCACGCACAGCAACTGACGGACCGACCGACCAGCATGTGTAGTCATCTTTGAATTCCGCGGTCCCAGCGCATTCAAAACAGAAGACAGCGCAGCAGGAATCACACGGCTGCAGGCGGCACTTGTCGAGGCGCGAGGCTTGAGGGATCACAGTCTCGCACTCCCAGCACGTTCTTGGCTGCAGGCAAAGAGGCAAAGGGAAAGGAAGAACAGAAGTTTCATAGAGCACTCGAGTAGGTGGATGGACGTGAATGGATGGACGGATGGACGGATGGATGGATTGATTATTTTGAATTATTTTGATTTTTTTGGGATTTTTTCGATGAAAATGAAATAAATAAGGAAGAAAAGAAGTTTTATAGAGTGAGCGAGTAGGTGGATGGACGTGAATGGATGGATGGATGGATTGATGGGTGAGCCTGGCTGGTTCTTCTGCATGACGACATAGGGATCTGATCCATCCATCCCACTCGACAATGAAGGCTTCCTTCGTTTGTTGTTCTTTAAATTTGTTTTTCCTCCCCATGCATCGATCCATCGATCGATGCGGCAATTCACGAAAGGAAATCTCGCTCGATCATGCTTTTGGTTGATCTTCAAAAAATACGGCAAATGACTGACTGACTGACTGACTGGCTGGCTGGCTGGCTGGCTGGCTGACTGACTGACTGACTGACTGACTGACTCACTGACTGACTGCCTGACTGACTGACTGCCTGCCTGCCTGACTCACTGACTGACTGACTGACTGACCTCAATCTTCGTCTTCCTGCCGTTCTTCGAGGTCAACTGAGGAGTCTTCAGGTGATCCGCACAGAACCACTGTCTGCACTTTGGAAGCCGGTGCACGTACCCCGCACAAACCGGATGGAGGGCCTTCTCGCACCCCGGGTGACTGCACAGAAGAAGATACCCCCCCCCCCCGCAAGCAGTAGCGGACGCATTGCAGATCAACTTCTTGAACTTCCCTCCCTCATCGTACGAGTTGACTCTGCACCCTTTAAACCCCCTTTGTGCCATCTCCCGGCAGCGGTCGCACCTCCAGTTTGTCATGGACTTTGTCGTACCCGCGCACTCGAAGCACACGACAACGGGACAGGACGCACAGGGCTGCCTTTTGTTATCTTCCATGTTGGACGCTTCCGTCATTTTCTTTCCACATGGGTGACATTTCTGCAAGCTTGCAAGGGCAAAAGGAACAAAGAAAAAAAAGAAGGAACGCATGGTGATAAAAATCATGCAGAGAAAAAAGAAAAAGGTCACAGAAAGAAACAGAAAGAAACGCAGGCCGAGACCTCTAGAGAGAGGAGAGAGCTGATCGAACTTAGAGACGGAGACGAGGAAAGAGAATTAAAAATTCCCTTCCCATGCACAGACTGCACAGCCGGCTACCGCATGGACCAGCTAGCTAGCGATGAACATTCATATGGTTGATGTCCACATACATGTTTTCTCCATGTCTGCGTGCCTGTCCATTCATAAAAGATTCACCAGGGGAAAGGAGACGGGGACATTCTCCCGGCTCCATTCAGGTCCAAGACACGTCTGGACGCAAAAGTATTCCTCCTCCTTCTTCCTTTTTGTTCCACTCCCAGAAGAGGAAGAGGAAGATGGCATTCTGAAGATGCACGACCTACTTGAGGACACAGAGATAACGATGCACAGAGGTAAAGAGAGCCATAGAACGGCACGCTCGAGTGGACTTTCTAATGCGATTTTGACTGAAACAGCACGAAGGACTGAATCGGACTGTTCAAGTCCTACTGCGAGTCAGGTGGATGCATAGAGGGACCTATTACTGAGAAACAGACTAGTTGACAGCTCCACTAGGTCTGGCGAGTTCGTTGGTGCACGGAAATACTGCCGACACACTGACGTACTGCAGGATCAAAACTGGAATTTCAGTTCTGACACTTTTGGTCGGTCTCTGTCGGTCTGCTGGTAAATGTCACTGTTAGAGACTTGATGATTCTCAGAACTTCTCAGAGAGATTTACCAACAGTCTTGTGGTCTGTCAGATGATCCAGACTCAGTCAATTCAATTAACCCGATCAGTTTCTGCAGGTTTCTAGAGTCTGGACTCTGGACCAAACCATGACCAAAAATGACCAAATCATCATTCATGATCTGCGCGAGTATGCATTCCCGTCGATCTCGTCACGCGATGTTCTCGCCTTATAAATATTTTCCCAAAAAAGAAGCAGCAGCAGAAGCGGCAGATTTAGGATTTAGTAAATTTATAAATTTAGTTACGACAAAATCAGAGCGGCCAGATGATGCATATTCCCGTTGTGACGTGAATGCTCGTAGCCGCGCCGCCTCTAAGCGTTGGCGTGGGCCGGTCGATGGCGTTGAAAGAACGCATGAGCCTGCCTCGTGGGACCGAGCGGAAGCGCGCGCGCCCGTAGCCACTCCAATCGATATAGCTTCAGGATGGTTTGTGTTCATGGCATTCAGATTGACTATCAGGAGAACCGAACTTTGAAGTAGGACTTCTAGGGAACGCTTCTAGGAACAGACCTTCTATCTATTACTAGGGGGGGGCAGTCTTGGGCTCATATAGGGTTACAAGTGCAAAAATGACATAAAAATGAACCAAAAAACATTTGAACGAGCTTTTCACACAAGTTGGAGGTCCGGTATATTGAGTTACTTCGAAATCAATCACTTTTACTGTATAGCTTATGTGGTTACATGAGGTTACACCTCTTATTATATATGTCCCCTTGCAAAGTTATAGGTTACAAGGTTACAGGCGGTCTTGAGGTCCGTAACCAACCAAAAAGTCAACTTTCAAAAACTCTTTAAATCACTCCAAAAACACTTTAAAATGCATGTAGACGAAGGTTACATCACTTTTGAAGAGGGTCATTTTAGGTTACAGGTTACAAGGTTACAAGGGGTTTGGTTACAAAGTGAAAGGGACACATCGTTTTTCGTCAGTTTCTCATGTAACCTCAATCAACAGAAGATGATTTCAATATTTTTAGACGTAAGCTGATGAGATTGATCAATTGGGACCACTTTTGAAGTAAGGGTAACATTACAGGGGGGTATACCCTTATGTATAGGGGGTGTTGAAACCTGTAACCCAATATAAGTGCCAGGCCCTAGATCTGTTATCTGAGCCTCGTACTAGCTATGATCACATTTCATATGCTAGCAGGGCCTCGTTCGGCAAGGGCTGAGAAGCTTCTGAGTGGAGTTAGAAGCGCAGATTGAAGTGTTTCAACATGTTGACAGACTGAGGTTGAGAGATCGTGAGAAATGGACCTGGTAGGAAATCCCCAGGCCTAGGCTGCACTCGAGGAACGGTTTGAGCAGCTTTTGAACCGAGTGTAGCAGCTGTCGGTGATTGCGGAACACCAACAGCAGGAAATTGCTGAGTTGAAAGCTCAGTTAGGACATCAGAGTTCTCTTGCTTAGTCTTCCTTCCAGAGCCATTCTAGCGATGTTTCGCGTCCCTCTTCGCCTCCCAGTGTGAAGCCTAAGAAGCCCGAAATCTTTTCGGAGAAGGCCGAGGATGTGGACACTTGGATTGCCTTATGGCAGAACCTGTACCACATCACGAAGACCCCTCCAGAGGAGCAGGCCCCCATCGTAGTAACCTATCTCTCGCCGACCCTCCAGGTGAAGCTGGCAGAGGAGGCCAGGGCAGAAGGAATCCCCATCACGTCGTTAGAAGGACTGAAGGAGGCGTTGTACCGCAGCTTCCCAGACTCCAACATCTACGAAACCCTCCGATCCGAGATTAGACAGATCTGTGCGAAGAAGGGGGTATAGGATTACACGGACGAGTTCAGGGGGATCGCACGCCGGTTGACAGATGTAACTTAGACAGATTTGATGTACGACTACAAGGCAGGTCTCCCCAAAGCAGTGTCCGATGAGATCGGACAGGTTCACCCCAAACCAGACACATTGCCGAAGCTGATCACAGAAGCACTGAAAGCAGAGAAGAGAGTTGTGGGGGGGAACAGAGGAAATCATTGGAACTATAGGCAGTCAAATGGGGGTCAAAAGAAGAACGGAGAACCAGTCCCCATGGACCTGAGTGCTCTCTCTCGAGCCGAGAAGCAGCAGCTAAGAAGAGAAGGCCGTTGTTACTTGTGCAGAGAGAGGGGGCACATTCAGTCCAATTGCCCGGGCCCCCGCAGCAGCCAGCCCAGTGGCGGCAGGAGGAATGATTGGAGAAGGGGTGGAGAGAGGCAAATGATTTAGAACCAACAGTATGGGGTCCCTCCGCCCCGGGGTAAGCAAAAGAGTCAGCAGCAGCAGCAATATCCTCCTCGCAGGCAGTGGGGGGGGTACGATCAACGACAGAACGGGCAGGGGCGACGCCAGCCTCCCTACGGTCAGAGCCGAAATTTGGGGCAGCGGCCTCCGTAGAGACGGCCAGGTGTGCGTCCCGCCCGTTTCGAAGCTGAAGAGGACGAGTATGAGGATGAGTATTGGGGAGACAAGGATGAGGAGAGAGAGAGGGATGCAGATTTGAGAGATGATGTTCGAAGACACGGCGAGAGCCCAGTGAGGGCAACAAGGGAGAGAGAGGACGATGCATGAGTCACCTATGGGAGAGGACCCAACGTTCTCCACTGCAACCGTATGCACTTGTTCCCCCAATGCTTGCCGGAGTCCGGAGACGGGGAAGCGCATGAGACCGACCACTTGAGGTCAACCGTAGCACCCCTTCAGAGAGAGGCTCTGAGGGAAAGTGACGGCCCTCAAAAGCCGCCAGGTACTCAGCTTCCCCGGTCAGTCAACCCAGTTGCCTCTGTTCCTTTCGAGAATGAATACGCTGCACCAACCTCTTTTCCCTCTATTCCTCTGCAGCAGACAAGAACCGTGAACAGCACGGTAGCATAGAAAGGACCGGCAGGCAAGCGCGAACAGCGTCCATCCCGACGCCCAGGTGATGGCAGACGTCGACCCGTTTTGATACGCCTTCACGGGATAGTGAACGGCACCCCTGTCACGATCCTGTTTGACCCGAGAGCAGATGGGAATTACATGTCTGCTTCCTTTGCTCATTCGCATGGCCTTCCTGTCCGCAGGTTTGGGAGGCCAGCTGATTGCGAGGGAGCACTTGCAGGGGACCCGTCTCACCAGGTGTCCGAATACGTTCCCACGGATGGGTGTCGACTGAAGATTGACGAATACAAGGATCAGGTCAGCTTCACTCTCACCGATCTCAAGAAATATGATTTGTTTCTTGGGATGCGGTACTGTCTGTGAAGACCGTGATCCCGTTTTTTATCCGAAAATGAAGAAATTATGGTTCGACTTCGAAGCAAAGAGGATCCTCCTTCGAGGGGATACCACTCCTGAGAAGAAGAGTTCTCGGATAGATGGACCCATAACTGTCAGAGAGGCCACGAGAGAAGTGAAAAAAGGAGCACCTTTCTTTCTCTGCAGATTGGAAAGAATTGAGAGAGAGGAGGAAGAAACGGAGGTTGAGAGAGAAAGGAGAGAGGAGGTGGGAGAGGTCGAAGTCGACCCGAGAACTAAGGAGGGGATACAGGAAAGGAAGCCCCCCCTTTTATGAATACGAGAAAGTGATGGCATCTCCCTCCCTGCACCTTGCAGCAAGGGAGATCTTGAAGGAGAACGAGGAGTTGTTTCCGGATAAGATTCTGAAGCTTCCACCCAGGAGGGGAGACCTGGACTTCAAGATCGAATTGGAGCTAGGGGCTCGGCCTCCTGCGAAGCCTCCGTATCGCCTCTCCTATGCAGAGTTGGAAGAGATGAAGAAGCAGTTGAAGGACTATGTGGACAAGGGGTTCATTCGTCCTTCAACGTCCCCCTTTGGTGCGCTGGCATTCTTTGTGAAGAAGAAGGATGGCACCTTCCGTATGGTGATCGACTACAGGCCTCTCAACAAGGTGACGGTGAAGGACACATTCCCACTCCCGCGTGCAGAGGAGCTGATGGAGACCTTCTTTGGAAAGAGATGGTTTACGAAGCTGGATTTGCGTCAGTTTTTCCACCAGCTCCGTATTGCAATGGGAGACAGCTATAAGATGGCTTTCGTCACCAGGTGGGGAATGTTTGAGTGGCTGGTGGTGTCATTCGGGGTCTTGAATGCACCGCCCACAAGCATGCGACTGATTACGCTTGCGATGCGACCTGCACTAGGCCGGTGTATCATCGTCTTCATCGACGACATCCTTGTGTACAGCCAGACACTGGCACAGCATGTGAAGGACGTCAAGTGGGTACTGGATCTCTTGAGAGCGAACAATCTCTACGTCAAGATCAAGAAGTGCGAGTTCTTCACCAACAGCACCCACTTCCTGGGGTTTGTCATCGACGCGAAGGGCATCATGCCCGAACGCCTGAAACTCGAGCTGATCCGAGACTGGCCGGATCTAAAGGACCTATACGAGCTGCGAATCTTTCTCGGGGCAGCCAATTGGGTTCGGAAGTTTGTGAGAGGTTTTGCATCAATCGCGCAGCCTCTGACGAAGGCGTTGAAGAAGGGAATGAAGTTCACGTGGACGGAGGAGATGAAGACAGCCTTCTGCTCACTGAAAGAGGCGATTATCAACATCACCTCCCTGTACATCCCCGATCCTGGACGCCCATTTGAGATCTTCGGGGACGTGTCTGAGCAGAAGAATGCACTCGGAGGTGCATTGATGCAGCAGGACCCGTGTGTTGGTTGGCTCCGTCCGGTAGCCTTCGCATCGAGAACGCTGATGAAGGAGGAGAAGAACTATCCCATCAGAGAGAAGGAGTTGCTTGCTGCCATCTTTCTCCTCAAACACTGGAGCCCGTACGTCAGTGAGACGACGACAGTGTGGACAGACCATGAGAGCCTTAAGACACTCGACTTGACAGCATCTTACGCAGAGGCTCGAGGACGTGTGAGGAGATGGATGTCTTTCTTGTAGGAGCTGGGGGTGAAACTGAAGTACCTCCCAGGTGTAAAGAACACACTCGCCGACGCTTTGTCCCGGCGCCCCCCTTTAGAGAAAGCACACGCAGCGATGGGTTATGAAATTTGTTTGCAGACGAGCAGCAGCCTCCTTCTAGATGAAGAGTTTCTCCAGAAAGTCAGAGATGGTTACTAAGAAGACAAATTCTTTCGAGATGCCCTGTTCTTTCTGTCTCCGCGTGCTGAGGGACAGAAGCGAGAGGAGCTGCCGCCTTTCTTGCGCTTTCGACTGTCATATATGGAGATGAAAGACGGACTTCTCTACTACAAGAACAGGTTGGCCATCCCTACAAAGAAAATGCAGAGAAATCTGATCTTTGAGTGCCACGACGTCCCAGGCGGGGGACATTTGGCGATTGAGAAAACCTACCTGCGACTGATTGAAGACTTTTACTGGCCGAATATGTTCTCTTCAGTCGCCGCCTATGTTCCTCGCTGCGACGCGTGCCTCCAGAACAAGCAGGCGAATCAGAAGCCCTTCGGACTTTTGCAACCCCTGCCTGTTCCTGCTCGGCCTTACGATTCAGTCTCGATGGATTTTGTCTGTGCCCTCCCACGTGTACACTTTCAAGGTGAGTGGGTGGACTCAGTTCTGACTGTGGTTAATCGTTTGTCCAAGAGACCGCACTGGATTCTGTGTACGATGACGATCACTGCAGAAGGAGCAGCGCGCCTCTTTTATGATCACATTGTCTGCTCCCATGGTCTTCCGTTGGAGATTGTGTCAGATCAAGACCCAAGGTGGATGGCGGAGTTCTGGAGAGGACTGCACAAACTGGCAGGGACCCGCCTGATGATGTCATCATCCGGGCATCCTCAGACGGATGGGTAAAGCGAGATTTACAACCGAACGCTGGAGACAATGTTGCGATGTTTTTGTGGAGATCATCAATCCGAATGGCCCAAGCTTCTGCTATCGCTTGAGTTTGCGTGCATCTCAAGTACACACTCGGGTTTGAAGGCAACACCGCATGCAGTTCTTTACGGCTTTAAGGCAAGGACTTTCCCGTCTTTACTGGTTGCAGGACGCACAGCGACGGCAGCAGAAGACTTTCATCTGCGCTGTCAGGCCCTTTTTGAAGAGGTGAAGGAGCGACTTGAGAGAGCGAACGAAGAGGCAAAGAGGAAGGCCGACCAGAAGAGAAGGGAAGCGACTTTCATTCCAGGAGACTGGGCGCTAGTGCACCGAAAATGTTTTGAGAGTGAGCGTCTTCCTTCCAAACGGAAAGCCAAGCTGAGTCACATTTAGTATGGGCCGTTCGAGATTGACAAGAAGGTGGGGGAGGTGAGTTATGAACTCATGTTCCCCGCTGGAGTCAGGAAGTATCCAGTTGTCCACGTCTCTTACATGAAGGCGTACCCTGTCTCTCCCGAAGACCCTCCACCCCGTGTTCTCTTGCCAAGATTCGAGGAGGCGGAGTGGGAGGTCGATAAGGTCGTTGACATGCGAGGGAAAGGGAGGACACTGGAGTATCGTGTGGTTTGGAAGGGATACTCGGAGACTGAAGCAACTTGGGAGCCGCCTGAGAACCTCAAGAACGTGAAGGACGCGATCAAGGCCTTCAAGGAGCTCCGTAGACTTCGATGACGAAGAAGGAGATGGGGAAAGAAACAAGGGTGTCATGGAAACATTCATGTTTGTCTCTTTCTCTTTGTGTTGCTCTTGTCATCTGCTTTACTCTCGCCAATCCATCCTTCCTCACCCTTTTCCTTGACTTCCTTGCGCCTTGCTGCTTAAAAAAAGAAAGAAAGAAAGAAAGAAAAAAAGAAAGGAAAGAAAGAAAAAAGGAAAGAGTGAATGAAAGAATGAATGAATGAATGAATGAAAGAAAGAAAAAGAATGAAGGGAAGAAGAAGAAGAAATGAAAGGCTTAGCGAACAAAAGGTGGAACAAGAAGGAATGAAAACAAGGGAAAAGTGGAAAGAGAAAGAAGGAAAAGGAAATAAAAACAACAGCTTGAGAAGTTGCTAATGCAATTCCTCCGTGAGGAGGGAGAGGTGTACACTAGTGTACACTGATTGATGCACTGACACACTGATTGACGCACTGATATACTAACGCTGAATGGAATGACTCGAGGACATTTCCTCTCATGTTTTTTTTATTTGTCTTTATTCTTCTTTTAATGCATCTCGATGCAGATTCTTTTCTCTGTGTCTTGATTCTTATCTTCTCATGCACATTTGATCTCTCTCTGTGTATTCTTGCGTACCTTCTCTCTGAAGCGAGTTGGCATGTGTATTCGCAGGATCTCTTTATCTCTTCCGACTGCGAAAGGGTTTCTGGTGCTTTCTCCCTGATGCATGCCGACCAGAACCACTTTGCGGGAGGAGAGCTCTACTGCGTAGACACCGCCTCTTGAGTGCCTGTGGTGTTGTCATTCATTGTTTGCAGAGTGAGTGGATGGATGATGAGTGAAAGTGTATGACTGGCTGTGGAGCGATCTTTACATGAGCTCATATGCAGTGACAGATTTGTGAAGCTTCTTGTGGTGACTGATCGCTTACATGCGCCGTCATCCCGTTCTTGTTTGCTTGAGGCAGCGATGTTCAAGATGAATGGTTGGCACTCCACGCACACGCTTGTGGTAGTGTCCGACAACCCGTATCGGTCGTTGCATACCGACTTCTTATGTGATTCGAATCTGATGCGAGGGAGAAAGGAAAGAGCATCAAGGAGAAATGAAACGATCAAAATTGAGTACGAGATCTGAGATTGTGTGTGGACACACGCCTTGGGAGGACGGGCATATGTGACGTGAATGCTTGTAGCCGCGCCGCCTCTAAGCGTTGGCGTAGGCCGGTCGGTGGCGTTGAAAGAACGTATGAGCCTGCCTCGCGGGACCGAGCGGAAGCGCGCGCGCCCGTAGCCACTCCAATCGATACAGCTTCAGGATGGCTTGTCTTCATGGCATTCAGATTGACTATCAGGAGAACCGGACTTTGAAGTAGGACTTCTAGAGAACGCTTCTAGAAACAGACCTTCTATCTATTATCTGAGCCTTGTGTTAGCTATGATCACGTTTCACCCGTCATTTCCTGTCTCGTGGCCTGGAAAGCGAAGCTGAGATGGCCCGGAAAGCGAAGCTGAGAGGCACTTAACAAAATTGCCCAGACCACACGCCATAGCACACCATCACACACGCGGATGTCCAACGTTGACAAGAAGATCCCTCCCCATGTTAATTAAGATAGTGAGTAACTCCCAGCCACTGGCTGGGGCCTCACAGTTTGGTCTATACATGCATAGGTACGACGTCAAGTTAATTCTACTTGTCCACTGATCGAACTGAATGAATGAATAAGTTAGGTTGAAGCCGGTGAGCCACCTCTTAGGCTCTGGCCAACCCGGCATGTCATGCAGAAATTCGTTATGCAACCTAGGTTCCATGGGGCATTTGAAGGCTTGCAAGAGTAGGCGGCCCCTTCGCTTGAGCTACCTAAATTCTAAATTTAGTGTTTTATACAAATTCTGCTTGTCAATCTCCCCACGGCCGCCCAGGCCTGAAAGCGACGTCTCCCCTGCCGCTCTCATGTGACAATTCCTCTTTCGCCCGAGCTTGTACTCCTCGTCTTCCCACCCCTATCTTGCTTTTCCCCATTAGGAGATCTGCATTCCCTCGTTGCAGTGTGGTGGAAAGCCTCCAGCACCATTGGTATATGCTAGTAGGTTTTTACAGCTGCTCTCCACCTTCCTGCTTCCATTCCAAGATCCCCCCCCCCTCTTTCAACTGCCCATTTCCCTAGCTCTTTCAAATACATCTTAGCTTCGACCGCCCATCTCCCCAAAGTCTCCATTGCAAATCCTACAACCCGCACCCCTATCTGCATTGCTGGACCATAATATTTTTTATGCTTTTTCTGCGCCTCGTGCTCCACTGCGTGCCCTGTCTTCCATCCTGCGGCAGGGAGATAAGATTGATAACGAAGGTGTACCACTGCTAGTACCACTGTCACATCCAATAGATTTTGGTTGTTGCACATCTCAGAAAGGAGGTCTACCTGCTCGTTTGACGCATCTTCTGGTATTCCTGCAAGAAGATCTGACGCAAAATATGCCAAAGTCCCAGAATACCCCAGAAACATACTAAAAAAGAGAATAAATCTGAAGAGGGACTTATTGAAACTTCAGTTAACAATATCGTGCGAGAATTAGAACAGCATCCATCCGTATCTCCACCTGTATGGGGGGTCTCGGTCTTGGTCTCGGTCTCGGTAGACTTTCGTCCACCACGGGGCTGTGGCTATCCACTGGGATACACTCCTCCGGAGTCAATCCCATACCCCATATGCATGTCTGCTCCCCCTTCCACTGGGGCAGTCTAGCAAAACTTCAATTGTGCAGGATGTCAAATCTACTTCCCTGACTATACCTCTCCCCCTCACCCCTGCTTCTACTACATGACAGTTCTATTTGACTATCACTGTCTTGAAGCCCACCCTGCTTCACGACCTGAGAGGCTGAAACAGTTCTGTCATGCTCGAGGTCTCTCCTGCCTCTCCTCTCTCAGTCGTCTGTTATGCACCATATCCAGCCCCGGACAAACAATACGACTGAGTCTGGTGTTCCAATAGTCGCCGTAGCACCGTAGAGCACCCCTACCCCCCCATCCATCACCACCCTTTCCTTTTCTCTTATATCTCTCTTTTCCCCCATCTCTTCCTTTCTCTTCCTCTCTTTTCTTTCTCTTTCATCCTGCCCAAAGAAAACCAAACCTGCTGCTTGGTACCATTAATTGCGGTTCCAAGCCCGCCAGTGGTTCCTCCTTTCCCAACCCCCTCAGCATGTCAGCGTCTCCCTCCTTGCATC
>JAHBMJ010005942.1:0-30000 GCA_018398765.1 Chromera velia | reverse complement strand
CTGTCTGTTTGCTAGTGTGTCGGTCTGTTTGTCTATCTGTATGACTGTCTGACTGATTGTCTGTCTGTCTGTCTGTCTGTCTGTTTGTCTCTCTGTTTGCTAATCTGTCGGTCTGTCTGTCTGTCTCTCTGTCTGACTGTCTGACTGACTAACTAGCTGTCTGTCTATCTGTTTACTAGTCTGTCGGTCGGTCAGTCTGTCTGACTGTCTGTCTGTTTGTCTATCTGTTTGCTAGTCTGTCGGTCTGTTTGTCTGTCTGTATGACTGTCTGACTGTCTGTCTATCTGTCTGTCTATCTGTCTATCTATTTGCTAGTCAGTCAGTCGGTCTGTCTGTCTGTCTATCTATCTTTCTGCTAGTCTGTCGGTCTGTTTATCTGTCTGTATGACTGTCTGACTGTCTGTCTGTCTGTCTGTCTGTTTACTAGTCTGTCGGTCTGTCTCTCTGTCTGTGTAACTGTCTGACTGTCTGTCTGTTTGCTAGTCTGTCGGTCGATTGGTCGGTCGGTTGGTCGGTCTGTCTGTCTGTCTGTCTGTAACCTAGCTAGTCTGTCTGTCTGTCTGTCTGTCTGTCTGTCTATCTCTGTCTCTATCTCTTTTTCTTTTACTCTCTCTCATTCTCTTTCCCTTTTTCCTCTCCCTCGTATCTTTCTCTATTCTTTTATTTAATCTTTTCTTTTCCTCTTTCTGGGTGCCTGTGTGTATGTATTTATCCTTTTTTAAATTGTTCCACTTGTCTTTCTATCTATACTTTATTTCCGTATCCTTTCTCTCTAGCGCTTCTCTTTCTCCCTCCCTCCCCCCCTCTTTCCTTCCGTTGGTTCCAGCTCATACTCGATCTCCTTATCGTTGTCACTCGTTGCCTGCATACAGATATATTTTCATTCCCTTATCATTTTGCTTACCGCTCTTTTCACCTTTGCTTCTGTGTATTGCCGCGTTCGGTGTCTCTTTCTGCTAATCTTCTCTCCTGGTTCCCTTTTTTCCCCCTTCATTTCTATCCTTCTTCCACTCTCTTTCTTTTCTTCCTTTCATACGCCTTCTCCCTCTCCATTATTCTCTCTCTTTCCCCCTCTCCCCGGCCTCTTTTTTCCTTCAAATGGTCTGTGTTTTCTTTTATCCGTCTTCAATAACCATTCTTATTTCTCCCTTCTGGGGTTCCCTACCAAGAGCAGGCTGAGAACTAGGGGGGGGCACTTCAGCCGGTTACACCATGGTTACTGACCCTACACCCCCCCCTTAGTAATACAACATGTGACATGTAACCATCAGTCAAAAGTGGTGCCAATCGATTAGTTACATTTAGTTACTTACAAAACTGGCTTCAAGATTGTTAAATAATTCAGGTTATAGTCAAAAATGATGAAAAATGATGTGTCACACTCACTTTGCCCCCAAATCCCCCGTAACCGGGTAACCTGTAACCTTTTTTGACCCCCCTCAAAAATGAAGTAACCTCCTTCAAAAAATATTCAAACGTGTTCTAAACCAGTTCTAAACATCATTTTGAATGCTTTTAAAAGTTGAAAATTTGGTCGGTTACTGAGGTCAAAATGCTTGTAACCGGGTAACCTGTAACCTCTTTGTATGATAAAGATAAAAAGGGGGTAACCCAAAGTAACCGCATAGCCTACACTTCAAAAACATCAGATTTTGACGTAACTTGACCAGATGGAGCTCCAGGTTGCCAGACTGGCTCGCAAAAATCTGTTTTTGTTCACATTTTATGTCATTTTGGGCTTAAAATCCACCATAACCTTCCAGAGTGCCCCCCCTTAGGCTGAGAACCCCCCCTCAGACGGGGACAAAAAAGTTTGGTCAGTAGATCGACCATAGGGACAGGGACATGAGGAGATCAATTCCATAATGTGTATACTTCCTTTCTCTCTTGTTGTGTTTATGTTTGATAAATATCCGGCCCCTCCCTCCCCCTTCAAACCCCACAACCCGTCATCATTCTTCCACTCAGTCTGTCACCTCAGTGCCGTCGCCTCGTTGGCTGAGAGGTGGGGTCTCTTGGCTATGGTGCCCAGGACAAGAGAAGAGGTGAGATCTGTTCTTTCCCCTTCCTCTGTATTGCTCCTCTACTGATGAGACGTGGAACAAGGTCCCACTGTTTTCTGTTAAAAGCCGCAAAGAGGGGAGTCTGCTTTGGATGCAGCATCAGATTGGCCTTGACGACCTTGTTGCACCCCCCAGATCCTCCTCTCTCCGCCCCCCTGCCCCTCAGCCTGGTTGTTGACTGAGTCTTCGCGTACAAGCCACACCTTCGCAAGATCAAACACTGTCAGGATAGCCACAGTGACGCCAAACCAGTAGAACTTCGGTGTCTCCTTCCCCAAACCTAACATGATGCCAGCCACTGCAGCATCAGAGAGTAGGTCGAAGGAGAGGAGAGTGATGGCAAACAAGAGAAGCCCCTTCTCCCTCCTCCTCTCCTTCCAAGGCCCCTCAACCCGAGCAACAAGAGGCTGAAACCTCCCACCCACGCGCTGGAACCATGTCATTGACCCTTCCTTCTCCTGCCCCTCTTCCTCCCCTGCCTTCCCGTCGCTCCCTTCTATGCCACCAGATGCCACTGAAGCCTCCATCCCACCGCCCGCCCTCGTCTCCACCCCCCCACGTTCCCTCACTCCTTCCACGGTACACGGGAAGCCCATAAACCGGGGCGTGTTGAAAAGAGCCTTTCTGCCTATCGTGAAGGAGGACAGGAAGTTAAGGACTTAAGGGTTCTTCGCCCGTCCGCTGGACCCCCTTCCGCTTGGACCTGAGCTGCCATAAAAGTCCGGGGGAAGGTCTACCAGGCAAAGAGCAAGCCTGTAGCCCAGGCTTGGGCGACAACCGCAATGATGCGACCAGTGGGCGCGGCTGCTCGTGAAGACGCTCTGCAGATAGAGGTCCGACGCCAGGAAAACAGCCGCGCTCGACAGAAAGACGCAGAACGCGGGGGTGTACGAAATTAACGGGAGGGCGGGACAGTGGGAAAAAAACTTGAATGTCGCTAGCATCTGCTGTTATCTGCTGCATAGTCTGTAGGAGGGTGTGTAGGAGGGCGCTGGTGGCTGTACAAGCATGACATTGTACAAGCCCCCACGGAGGAGGGCAACTAGGCTGAAAAGGTACTCAAAGGTACTAAAAGGCCTGGAATTGAATTCAAAACTGACTAGAAATTGAAATAACATGCATTTATAGAACCATATAAAAACATGGTGCACTGAAAAAAAAAAGAATATCATGTTAATATGAATAAGAAATAACAAGAAAGTTAATTTCGCTTTTTAGGTTATTTGCATGGAATGCATTGAATTTCTTGGGGGCTAAGTTGGGGCTCAATCGTCACGCCACAACTCATGTAATGTCAGACACAGTCCTGACGGTGCCGTAAGTCCTGACGCTAGCTGGCGGCACCAAAAAGGGCAGATTGTTACTCCTAATAGCACAGTGTAAGTTATGTTACATTGATTATACAGTTTGAACTGTTCGATCGAATTCAAACTCCATTTTTCGTTTAACCTGGTACCCGGGGACCATACCCCGGTGTAACTCCGCCTTACATCCCTTTTACACTTTGATATAAACATTAACTTCTAATTAAAAAATCAAATGATTGAAGTGGAGCTGAAAAATTATAATTTTGAGTCATTTTTCACTTCTTTAAAAAGTTCTTTTCACCTTATAATTTGATGAAAAATCACTTTTCGGCGTTTTCGCGTATTAATTAAAATTTAATTTTTTGAATGTTACTATTTAGAATGGTAAAGAATATAATGTCATAAATAAATATTTACTTAATTCAAGCTTAATTCAGAATATCTTAATCAATCAATCTTTATGAGTCAAAAACTCGGTCAAAAACCTAGTTAAAAACATAAAAACATCACGACATTATCTTGTTCATAACTAGGTTCATAACTTGAATCATAAGTTATGACCGTCCCTCCTTGCTGTTGTTCGTCAAAATCAACTGCAAGTGTCATTGAAGAAGGCAGCGTCCAGCCTAAAGGCAATCGATGCTTGAATGACCCACCGACCGTTTGGCCAGCACTGAGTCGGACAAACGGTTTCATATCTTGGACTGCCCTGGGCCCTCTTTCTTTTTTCTTCGATCCTATCGACTTCGTTGTTTCTCTCTCTCTTGGTTTGTTTACTTAATTGCAAGAGAGGGTTAATTGGGAATTCCTTCCCCTCGATCCCTTCTCGATCTCTCGATCGCTCTCTGTATTTGAATTTGGTCCTCCTTCTTTGTCAATCATATGCATTTGAATTTCCTCAGTTTCTTTCTTGCATGCTTTCTTTTCGTTCTCTTCTTGTCGTTCTTTCTCTTTTCTTCCTTTTTTTTTTTCTCTCTCTCAATCCATCGTTGCAAAGGTTGGGCTGCCTGCCTGCCTGTCCGTATCAATGATTCCTTCTCAGTCAGTCAGTCAGTCGGTTGAATGCAAGATCCACTGAGACAGAGATGCTGCTCATGAAAGCGGGAAGGGAAGCTAGATCTTTTCTTTCCTGATTGTTGGTTGGCTGAATTATCTCGATCGATCGAAAGGCGGAACGAACGAAGACGGACGAAAGAAGCGTAAATGCAAGGAATAAGGAGGGAAGGATCTGATTCGATCTTGAGTGCACATGCAAGCACGAAGAAACAATGCACCACCTTGAATAGATGGATGGATGAATGATCGAATGAATGCAACCACTCACTCTCTTTGGTGAGTGTTTGTTTTTTAATACTGGACAGCATGAGTAGAATGGACAGCTTCAACGTCATACACAGACGGCATGGAGGGAAGGAAGGAAGGAAGGAAGGAAGGAAGAAACGATCCAATTGATCCAGCCAGCCGAAGAAAGAAGCGTCCACTGAGCTAGATGCTGTGTGTGGAACGCCCAGCAAGCCAGGGAGAGAACTACAAGATGGCCGGGTGGGTGTCTAGACGTTTGGGTTGGTTTCAAAACGGACGGAGGGAGTTACGGAAGGTGAAGGTGCATGCGGGGCGTTGGAGGGAGGGAGCATGCCAGTGCAGCAGTCGAACCGTTAACGAACGAACGAACGAAGAACGCTCGAAAGATGGAAGGCTGCATGCATCATCTCAAAACGATCGAGGCGAAAAGAAGAAAACCTACGGGGGCACTCACTCAGTCACTCACACGAAGGAAGATCGTGCATGAATGAGAAAACACTGCACAGCAATTAATTCAAAGAATGCATGGAATCGATGGACAAACGGACGGACGGAAAAAAGGAGGGAGGAAAAGAGAGAAGCCCGAATGAATGAATGAGAGAAACAGGTGGGACATCCATCCCTCCACCCCCCATACACCCGGTGCAAGCATGAATGAAGAGAGACAGGCGATCCACGTTTCGAGACGACTCCACTGCACCAACGAACGACTCGATCGATCAGTTGCTCTCTTTTTCTCTCTGTGCCTCTCGATCGAGACTCTCCCTCTTCATCTTTCCAGCGCAGCACGCAGGTCCACTGTCTGATTGAGTAGGAACCAGCCAAGGACGTGAACGCCAGAAAAGAGAGACAGCTGGAGAGAGAGACAAAAGAAGAAGAACAACTGCCCCCCTTACCCCCCCCATGCAAGCAGAACCCGAAGAGCCAGACCAGTCCAACCGCTGCACAATCCGAACAACCACATGAGCCATCGTCTGTCTCCTCTTTCTCTCTCTGTGCCTTCATGCATGTCACCCCCGTCTCTGCTGCTCTCTCTGTCTTTCTCTCCCTCTCTCTGTGATAAGTCCAATGACCTCCAGTTCATGAATGGAGTTCATTTTGGTCTTCCTATCAATATTCAGTCTTCTCTTTTTTGCAACAAGATCTGCATGGATGCATGTGTGATTGACTCAATACTTCTTTCGCTTCATGAAGTCCTTCCCTCCCCCCTCGTTTCCTCCTCCTCCTCAGGCCTCCGAGACGAACTTCTGCTCGACCTCGCCGAAAGCCTTGTCCATCATTTTCTCGACGGAAGACTTGACGGGGGTCTTGGTCATAGCAGGCAGGGAATCGTAGTTCTCCACGTTGGGCTTGATGTGCTCGCCCTCAATCTTCTCCCAAGTCTCTTCCTTGATCTTCTGCTTCTTGTCATCCCCGAAGGCAACGGCGAAGGCCGCCTTCTTCTTCTCCTGCACAGTCGCGTCCTTCTTCAACTTGATCGAAGTGCCCGGCACCTGCACACACGCACACTCACACACAGAGATACATACGCACGCACGTGCACACACACACACGCACAGAGATACGCACGCACGCGCGCACACACACACATACACACACACACACACACACACACACACACACACCTACACACCTACACACCTACACACCTACACACACACACAAACACACCACACACACACACACACAGGAAACGCATGAGAAACGGGCCTTGGCACACATCAATGCTACAAGGGGACACCAAGCAAAGTACAGAATGCGTATTTAATCGAATGATTGGAGAAAGCAGCACATCGCGATGGATGTATGCGGGATGCATGGTCGTAATGATGCATGGGGGTCTCGCGGGGTGCCTGGGGGGAGGGGGAAAGAAATGGAGGAGCTAGGGAGGGCAGGCCAGAAGGCAGGAAGAGGAAAGGCGGGCAGGCAGGAACGCCGGAAGCAAAGAAGCAAGGGAGGGAGGAAGCGAAGCAGGCAGGTGGGAAGGCACGCGGGAGAAGAAGGAAGGAAGGAAGGAAGGAAGGCAGGAAGGATATAAGGAAGGGAAGGCAGCTGGGAGGGGAGGGAAGACGGGCAGGAACGCCGGCAGGAGGGAAGGCAGTAAGGAAGCGAAGTGAAGCAGGCAGGAGGGCACAAGGGAACGAAGAAAGCAGGGAAGGCAGGAAGGATGTAGCGGAGAGATGAAGTGTGAAAGGCGGGGATGAAGGCAGGAAGGGGGGCAGGAAGAACGGCAGGGAAGCAGGCACAAGAAACAAAAGACGTAGTGAACTTTTTTTCCAGGAGAAACTGAGGGGTCTGGAAGAAGATTGCCAGTCAGGGGTTACAGAACGAAGAAGTACTTCGACAGGGGTGGTGGGGCAGGGTGGGTGGGTGAATCTTTTTCCTCCAACAGAAGAGGGAAGAAACTAACGAAAAACGGAGAGGACGGAAAGCGATTGAGAGGAAGAAACAGACGTGAAAAGAACCTCATGGAGGCCAACACATCAACCAAGGAGTGACTGCACCGTGTCTACACATACTCATGCACAATTCTCAGAACACTGATGTGTACACAGATACGAAGATGACCACTGAAAGACTTTGCAGGGCATCACGACACAAACTCACACAACACTTCCCCTCTCTCTTCCAACCCCGCCCCTTACAGCCTTTGGTCTTACATGCATGGCGTTCACAAAGAGTAAGTAGCAACGCCCGAGTCAGCCTGTTTGATGATGGTTCTTGACCAATGGTGATCGGAGCAAAGATAAAACGGGCAATAACCGGATCGGCACATCCTGTGGACTTGCCTGACCTCTTCAGGTGTGGGCGTTCGAAAGCAACGACTGGTTTGGTTATGGAAACTCACCTCATACTCTTGTCCATCCTCCAGCTTCTCGACTTCATCGTTGATTTCGTCATACTTATCCTTGGCGTCACCGAGGGGACCGGCGATCTGATCATCCAGGAGGCCCTTCACGGTTTCCTCACCTGCACGCAACGTTCCACGGATCTGTTTGTGTCATGCTTATGTCGACATACATGCTTCATCTTTCTGGCCATTTCGATGGTGACAGAGCAGGCAGGTTACTGCAATGAGAGGAGCATCCTGAGCGCAACAAATAAGAGGACGGCAGGACTGACTGGGGATGTCAATCTTGGGTCCTCCGAGGCTTCCGAGGCAGCTTCCCATTTTGGCTTGCGAGAAAGTCGAAAAGAGGGTTTTCACTTAAGGAGGCGAAGCAAGCTTCAAGGCAACTCGTACAGGGTTGGTTTCGACGTCTGAAGTGTATCAGCACAGTGGTTTTGTGAGAGCCGCGTTACTTCAAAAGGCTTGGCAACACAATATAGGGAGGGCCTAGACTGCCTTGGAAATCTTCGAAATCCGGCTCTGCAGTGTACGTTGCCCCGGAGAGGCGTGCGGGCGTCACGCGATACAATCGTGATACACTCTCCTTGGCCACAATTTTTTTCGGTTTAAAATTGCATGGATGAAAATATTTCGCATTAAATTCGAGTTTTTTCTCAATACTTTCGAACGTTTGTGTGTTCAATTCACGGGCCTTTCGAGATTTCCACAAAAAACTGTGTCGCGAGGAAAACCGATTAGCAGTGGGTTTAATGCAGAGCTGCCCTCTGAGATCCTCTAGCTGATCGAGGCATCATTAATTGTGTCATATTCTGGCGGACAGTCATTCTGTCCGTTTTGCCGTGCCCGAGTAACGGGCGCCGAGTTTCGCGCTTGAGTTTCGTGCCATGCAGAGTTTGAAAGCAAAAAAACTCGGGCGCGAAACTCAAGCGCGCGGCAAAACGGACAGAATGACTGTCCGCCAGAATATTGTGTCTATATGGTTTGTCTCAAATGAGGCATGCACGCATGGGGGGCCACGGCTCAGTGCAGTACCTGACCCGGAGAGGCGATAAGATGGCGATAATTAAGAGATCTATCATATCGGTTCCATGCATGCATGCATCAACGTACGTAAAAATAGCTGCATGGACTTGATCATGCGATGATCGAATGATCGAATGACTCGATCATTCAATGACTGTCTGCCACTCATGTATGTACGGCTCTCCAAAGTGATCGAGAAGAGGAAGGTGCGTTCTGTGGGTGTAAGAAGACAGCTAGGGGATGAAGTCAATGAGGCGATGCTTCTTCGCATCCCGACCTGAATTTCCACAGCCATCCATCTATATAATGAATCGAGAAAGAAAGGAAGACCAACGCAAGACCTCTTTCGCTGGCTTTGATTGAAGAAACGGGAACGCGAAGCATACCAAAGGCTTGATCAGCACAGGAAGCGAGGGGATCACAGAGAGAAGACTTCGGAACGGAAAAGCGGCGGCATGTTGAAGAGGGGAGGAAGAGTGGCGGGCGTTCTTCTTCGCATAGCCATCTCTTTTCTAATTTGTACCATCTTTTTTGGGGTGTGTGTGTACGCGACGACAGTCACGAAGATCGATTTCAAACTGAAGATCCCCAACGGCTGGCTGACAATAGACGGATAGTAAGTGTGCATGTGAGTGTTTGCGTTTGTGTGTTTCCTATGTAGGTATGTCCTTGTGTGCGGTTACGTCGGCGCGTGCGTGTATGTATTAATACATATATATTCGTTCATGTACGTTAGTGAGTGAGTGAGTGTGAGTGAGTGAGTGAGTGAGTGAGTGAGTGAGTGCGTGCGTGTGTGCGTGTGTGTATGCGTTTGTGAGTGAGTGAGTGTGTGTGTGTGTGTGTGTGTGTGTGTTTGTGTGCGTGTGAATGTGTGTGTGTGAATGTGTGTGTGTATGTGTGTGTGTGTGTGTAGGGGTGTGTGTGTGTGTAGGGGTGTGTGTGTGTGTGTGTGTGTGTGTGTGTGTGTGTGTCTTGTGCGTGTCAGTGTAAGTATGCGTGTCTTTGCAGCTTCGAGACAGACCACATACTCTTTTTCGCTCCTTTCATCTTCGAATAGACAGACAGATTTTGTTTCTTTTTCAGATAGATGGAGGGGAAGGCAGACAGGCACACAGGTAGACAGGCAGATAAATTCGTGGCTGGCGGCTGAGAGACCATTCCGGCCACTTAATTTCCGTGAAAGTCGGGAGGGAACCGTCAAAACGTGCAAGCACGATCTGTCAAGCAATGCATTGATTGAATTGAGCACGGCGCTCTACCGTCGTTGTGCCCTTCACTATCCCTCCCGTCCTGCTTCACAGACTGCAGGGGCAGCACTGCATCCATGTGCATCAATGGGCTGCAGAGCACGTGTGCGAACTCTTCCTTTCTCTCAATTGATATGCATGATGTTGAACACGGCATTTTGTGTTGTAATTTCTGCATGAAAGTAAATGAATGCGCATATGCATGCAGCTATTCGGTGGGGCACAACGTTTACTTTCATACAGAAAGTAGATGAAAGAATTCTGTATGAAAGTAAATGAATGCGCATATGCATGCATCCAGCTATTCGGTGGGGCACAACGTTTACTTTCATACAGAAAGTAGATGAAAGAATTCTGTATGAAAGTAAATGAATGCGCATATGCGTGCATGCAGCTATTCGGTAGGGCACAACGACACATCCTCCACCGAGGGGGTCGGATCCTTGAATGCGTTTGGGACAGGATTCAACGCGACGGGAGGGACCTGGACTTTTGACTTTTGTGGGGTGAGTGCCTTGAGAGAAGCTCTCTGACTGCATATTGTGGGGTGAGTGCCTTGAGAGAAGCTCTCTGACTGCATATTGTGGGGTGAGTGCCTTGAGAGAAGCCCTCTGATTGCATATTGTGGGGTGGGTGCCTTGAGAGAAGCCCTCTGATTGCATATTGTGGGGTGAGTGCCTTGAGAGAAGCTCTCTGACTGCATAGTGTGGGGTGGGTGCCTTGAGAGAAGCCCTCTGATTGCATATTGTGGGGTGAGTGCCTTGAGAGAAGCTCTCTGACTGCATAGTGTGGGGTGAGTGCCTTGAGAGAAGCCCTCTGATTGCATAGTGTGGGGTGAGTGCCTTGAGAGAAGCCCTCTGATTGCATATTGTGGGGTGAGTGCCTTGAGAGAAGCTCTGTGATTGCACAATGTGGGGTGAGTGCCTTGAGAGAAGCCCTCTGATTGCATATTGTGGGGTGAGTGCCTTGAGAGAAGCTCTCTGATTGCATATTGTAGGGTGAGTGCCTTGAGAGAAGCCCTCTGATTGCATATTGTGGGGTGAGTGCCTTGAGAGAAGCCCTCTGATTGCATATTGTAGGGTGAGTGCCTTGAGAGAAGCCCTCTAATTGCATATTGTGGGGTGAGTGCCTTGAGAGAAGCTCTCTGACTGCATGTTGTAGGACGTGTGGGAGCATTTGAGGTCATTTGAGGGTAAGGATTTCATGCTGGTTGACTAAGAGTGCTCCTCCGAAGAGTGATGGCAGGCAGGCAGGCATGCAGGCAGGCATGCAGGCATGGTTCAATGTAGTTTTGACACGAAGTGCAGTGTACTGCTTAATTGTGGGGAGGAAAGGAAAGAAAACTCCCATTTGGTCGGATAGACGCAAATGAAGTCATTATATCCATATACATTTTTTTTTCTTTTCTTTTCTGTTGCTTTTGCATCTAAATTCTTTCTTGTGTGTGTGGTATTCTTGCTCGAATGAATGAATGAATTGAATGAATGAATGAATGAATGGATGGATGGATGGATGAATGAATGAATGAATGAATGAATAAATGAATGAATAAATGAATGAATGAATGAACGAACGAATGAACGAATGAATGATTGAATGAATGAATGAATGAATGAATGAATAAATGACTGACTGACTGACTAACTGACTGACTGACTGACTGACTGACTGAATGAATGAATGAATGAATGAATGGATGCAGGAGGACTCCGACGGGGACGGTCAGACAAACGGACACGAACTGGGAGATCCCTGTTGCGAGTCAGTCTTTTTTTTTTTTAATTAAATCTACAAACGGACACGAACTGGGAGATCCCTGTTGCGAGTCAGTCTTTTTTAAAAAAAAAAAAAAATTACAAACGGACACGAACTGGGAGATCCCTGTTGCGAGTCAGTCAGTCAGTTCGCCTGCCTGGATATAGATAGAATACCCCGCGGGATCTTTCTCCTTCGGCCCCTTCTGTCATATCCCGTCATGGCAGCAACTTATTCTTTCATACAGAATTCTGTAAAAGAGCGCTCCCTGAAAAAGAATTCTGTATGAAAGAAAATGCGGCCCCTTCTGTCATATCCCTTCTGTCATGGCAGCAACTTGAACCACTCAAATGGCTGAATAAACATAATAATGAATGGACAGAAAACTCTCTCTGTGTGTGTGTGTGTGTGTGTGTGTGTGTGTGCAAATGCAGGTTCACTGTTGGACAGACACCGCAGTACACCTCAGACATTTCCAATCCTGGCAGCGCATCTTCAACCACTTCTCGTACTTTCGATCCCTCAAGCTGTCAGTCTCATCTCAGCTATTTGTCTGGACAAACACACACACACACACACACATACACACACATTCACACACGCACAGAGGGAGAGAGAGAGAGAGAAAGGAAGTCTTCAAGATGCAGTGGAGTGCAGCATGACTGCGTCCCTTCTCCATTCGTTTCTTTTACATCGCTTCGTCTTTTTTGCATTGAAGTCCCTCCGTCTTTTCCGCTTTCCCTCTCCTCGCAAGAGATCTTTTTTTAATCCCACCTCTCCTCTCCTCTGTGTGTGCCCCGCCAGCTGACTCTTTTCTTTTCTTTGTCAATTTGCCCCTGATGCCCTCACTCCCTCCCTTTGACTCTTTGTCAATTCGCCCCTGATGTCCTCCCTCCCTCCCTTTGACTCTTTGTCAATTCGCCCCTGATGTCCTCCCTCCCTCCCTTTGACTCTTTGTCAATTCGCCCCTGATGTCCTCCCTCCCTTCCTTTGACTTTTTGTCAATTCGCCCCTGATGTCCTCCCTCCCTCCCTTTGACTCTTTGTCAATTCGCCCCTGATGTCCTCCCTCCCTCCCTTTGACTCTTTGTCAATTCGCCCCTGATGCCCTCCCTCCCTTCCCTGCGATGGTCCTTGCAGGTGCGGTGAACGAATGCAGGAGCACAGTCTACCCAAACAACTGCGCTTCCGGGGCCACCTGCACAGACACCACCTCCAGCTTCACGTGCGCGTGCAACAACGGGTACTCGGGAGACGGGGTCACCTGCTCAGGTAGGAGCGTGGGCATTCTGTATATGCATGTATGTATATATATATATATATATATATGTATATATATTTTTGTATATCGGGTACTCGGGAGACGGGGTCACCTGCTCAGGTAGGAGCGTGGGCGGGCACCGTTTCTTCTTGAACAACATATGCATATGTTTGTTTCCAGTCTTGCTTTTGCCCATGCATGTAAATATTTCGTCGGTGTTCATGCGAACGTGCGAATGCATGCAGGCCTTTACTTGCGTACGCTAGCGATGTTGTTCTTGTGTTCTTTGCAGATAGGGCGAGAGAGCACTTGGGGAAGGCAGGCAGTCCTGTGTGAAGAACTCGAAAGTATTCGTTGACTGATTTGAATTGAATTGTTTGTGACTCAATTGCTGTTTCTGAATTGAATTTCTTTAATTGACTTGCAGACCTTGACGAGTGCTCTCTGGGCACCCACAACTGCGCCACGGCGGGCGGTGCGGGGGCGTGTGTGAACAGTGTCGGGTCCTTCGCGTGTGCGTGCAACACCCCGGGGTACAGAGACGACAGCGGTGGGAGTGACGGGACTGTGTGCAACGGTAGGCAGGCAGGCAGGCATGTGTGTCCTCCATAGAATACGGGTGGCTCTACACACACACACACACACACAGAGAGAGGGAGGGAGGGAGAGCGATCATTTGTTGAAAACGCCATTCTGTCCTGATGCTGCTGTTGCTGTGTTGCATCAGAGGGGGGACGCTGGGAGTGTGTACATGCATGTTGGTGTGTTGCATCAGAGGGGGGACGCTGGGAGTGTGTACATGCATGTTGCTGTGTTGCATCAGAGGGGGGACGCGGGGAGTGTGTACATGCATGTTGCTGTGTTGCATCAGAGGGGGGACGCGGGGAGTGTGTACATGCATGCATGCATGGGTCTGCTGGTAGGCAGGCAGGGATGAGACGGACCTGGGGGTCTCTGTGATTCAATTGACGCACGAAAGGACGCATCCCAAATTTTCCTTGCGTGCGTCAATTGGTATGTAGGCAGGGATGAGACGGACCTGGGGGTCTCTGTGATTCAAGTCGGGGGGGAGGAGGAAGAGGGGCGTGAGCCTGAATGTGAAGGCGTCGGGACTCGATTCAGCTCGGAGTTCTTGTGCCTGGTTGTTGCGTTTTTTTCCCGCAGCCGTCTGATCGATCTGGGAGCGATTGGTGCGCCGTCTGAAAGAAGAAAGGACCATAACAATTGCATGTGCATATGCATATATATATATATATATATATGCTTATTTACATACATGCAGACAACGACGAGTGTTCGGGAGAAGGCAGCGGGAACAACTGTGACTCCAACGCGCTGTGCACAAACGAGGCAGGAACTTTCTCATGTGCCTGCAATGCCGGGTACTCAGGCACAGGCACCACCTGCGCCAGTCAGTCAGTCAGTCCGTCGGTTTGTTTGTTTCGTGAATGCCTGCCACCGGGAAGGAAGTAAAGTCTCTCGATGAGCACGAGAATATTCGCACTTTTTGTACTCAGACGAAAAGTGGAAGCCGGACGAGACGACAAAATGGAAGGAAGAAAGGACCTGTGACCGCCCGTCGATCTGCCTCTGTGATTTGGTTTCCTCCTGCCTGCCTGCCTGCCTGCCTGCCTGCCTGTCTGTCCCTCTGTCTGCCTGCCTGCCTGCCTGTCTGTCCCTCTGTCTGCCTGCCTGCCTGCCTGCCTTCCTGACTAACTGACTGTCCTCTTGCGCTTCACTCTGATTGAGTAATGGGGGGATTCCTGTTGGGTTGGGGAAACTTAAGTAGCCCAGACGAAATCTCCTCTTTCCTGCCCAATGCAATGAATGAATGAATGAATGAATGCAACAAATAAATAAATAAGCAAAAAAATAAATAAATAAATACACGAATGGATGGATGGATGCAGACATCGACGAGTGCAGCACCGCCGTGGACAACTGCAACACCAACGCCGCGTGCACGGAAACGGTCTGTCTGTCTGTCTGTCTGTCTGTCTGTCTCTCTGTCTGTTGTCCGTTCGTCAGCTGATTGATTCTTTTGTTTGTTTGTTTGTTTGTTTGTTTGTTTTTCAAATTCCACAAAGGGAACGGAGAGGAGAGGAGAGGAGAGGAGAGGAGAGCGTCGGAGCAGTGAATGAAGAACAGAATGAACAAAACCTCATGCAGAGAGGCCTCTCTGCATGACAGCGTCTAGGTGTCCGTCCTGCATGCGTAAGCGTGGGTGGCCTTTTTCCTTTCTAACTTTGGCATTCATTCACCCCGGTCCAGCCAAAAAAAGAGAGAGCAGTAGAAAGCAGAACCCTATCCTTTCGATAAAAAAAAAGAGAGCAGTAGAAAGCAGAACCCCATCCTTTCGATAAAAAAAAAAGAGAGCAGTAGAAAGCAGAACCCCAGCCACCCTTTCGATAAAAAAAAAAGAGAGCAGTAGAAAGCAGAACCCTATCCTTTCGATAAAAAAAAAGAGAGCAGTAGAAAGCAGAACCCCAGCCATCCTTTCGATCGACTTGCGGCCTTCATTCCTTCATTCCTGAAGAGAGAGAAGAGAAGAGAAGAGAAGAGAAGGGTTTGGGCGGAGCGGTGATATTCGTTCAATTTTCCGTCTGTTCTTTCCTATTTAATTGGAAGCGCTTGACGACGAAACAAAGCGCCTCTTGTGGATGGATGGATGGATGGATGGATGGATGCATGGATGGATGAGTGCAGACGGGAAGTTTTCTGTGTGCCTGCAACGACGGATACAATGGAGACGGGGTGGTCTGTGACGGTGGGTCTGTGAGTCTCTCTCTCTCTTTTTTTTTTCTGTGTGTGTCTGTGTCTGTCTGTCTGTCTGTCTGTCTCTTCGCTTTCTGGACAGAAGGAGAATCGAAGTAGGATGCCGTAGTCTCGGATGCACAGTGGATACGACAACCTCTATGTACATGTGTGTCACGCCTGAATCTCTCCCCTCCCAGATTCCTCTGTGTGAAAGAAGTCAAATGGGAATTTCGGCTGGCTGGAGGGATTACGTCTTGATGGGGAGAAAGATGTGTCCATGGATCGTTTTGTGCTCCATCCATGGAGCCAGCTGGGTGAATACCGGAGTGTGTGCATGTGTGCGTGTGTGTGCTCGGTTGGTTCCAAGTCTCGGGATGCAAAAAGAAAGTACGGCAGAGGCAGACGCTAATGCATTCAGTCAACGATCGAGGCTGTAGTTTCAATTCTTCATGTATCAGTCTTCCTTTCCTTTGTGTGGCTGTCTGGAGGCAGTTGACGCACGCAAATTTGGATGCGTCCTTGCGTGCGTCAATTCAATTCTTCATGCATCAGTCTTCCTTTACTTTGTGTGGCTGTCTGGAGGCAAGGGTAAATGAATGAATGGCCTTGCGTGCGTCAATTCAATTCTTCATGTATCAGTCTTCCTTTCCTTTGTGTGGCTGTCTGGAGGCAAGGGTACATGCATTAATGAATGGTCTTGCTTGAATGTCTCTCCTCTCTGTCCCTTCCTTTCTTTCGTTCTTTATTTTTGTCTGTCTTGCTGCAGATGTTAAATTTCTGGTCTCCCTCGGACTCGAACAAACTTGCGTGGGCGCGTATCTCGGTCAGTGCATGGACTCTTGATCGCTCTTCTTTTAATTCTCTCTCCATTCTCTCGCCTCTTTTTGTTCAAGTGATCCTTTTCAGTGCGTGCATTTATTTTCATAAAAAAAAATCCAAAAAAATCCATTTTTTCCGTCTCCATTCTCTTTTTCATCTCTTTGTTCAAGTGATCCTTTCCGGTACATGTGCACCGTCTTTTGTCTTTTTCTCTTTGTGTTTCTTTAGCTCGCCATCCTGACCTCGCCCCCCTCGTTGACTCTTTCTCTTCCTAGCACTTCTGCATGGTCTCCATTCCTCGATCCATCCGCTGTTGCTCATCTCCCTCGATCGATCCATCGATGTATGGACGCATACAGGCAAGACGATGAAGTGCTTCGGGAGACAGGACAAGGGCAATTTCCTGCTGCGTGCCAACGACACCACCCTCGGCATCGACTCGTACCCCACAGGGCCGAACGTGATCAACTCAGAGATCACAGGGGCCTCCACGGGGAACTTGACACTGTATGCGATGGCGGGGGGGGTAGACCACCACTGCTTCCTGGGGTACCTGGGAGACCCTGCAGACTTCACGCTCGTCTCCAACGTGCATATCCAAATCAGATGGTCAACAGGGGGGGGGACGAGGAGCAGGATTGATTGCGTTTCTTCTCCTTTTGGTTTGATCATTCATGGGAGGGATTGCTTTCTTTGACAGTTTGCTGCGGATAGATACTCTCTCTCTCTTTGGGTTCGATCGATTCAGTCAGGCCTGCCTGCATGCGGAGGGAGGGAGGGGCGTCTCCGTTCCTTCATTCCTGCTCCCCATTTCTGCCCCTAGCTATTCATTGTGTCGGTTTATGTTTGTCGCTGTGGGCCTGTACGAAAGCCTGCTCCGATTTCTTCTTGGTTGCTCTTTCTCTGCCGCAGATTGCCAAATGGTTTCTTTCGCTTTTTTTTCTTTTCTTTCTCTGCCGCAGATTGCCAAATGGTTTCTTTCGCTTTTTTTTCTTTTCTTTCTCTGCCGCAGATTTCCAAATGGTTTCTTTCGCTTTTTTTTTTCTTTCTCTGCCGCAGATTGCCAAATGGTTTCTTTCGCTTTTTTTTTTTTCTTTCTCTGCCGCAGATTGCCAAATGGTTTCTTTCGCAGTGATTTTGATTCAGCACTGATATGAACATACACAGAGCGTTGGGGTACTGGAACTGTGCATGTATTTATTCTGTATGTATGAAAATAAAATCTGCAGCGCTGGTATGAACACGCACAGAGCGTTGGGGTACTGGAACAACATTACCGAGGGGTCGGGGTACGGGGACGATCTGATCCCTGTGGCATACGAGAGGTTCGACAATCTGGACACCGGCATCTACCCTTACCAGGTCTCGGCAGGCAACCAGTTCACGTGCGTGTACCTGAAACCCTCTGGATCATCTGACTGCATCAAGTGTAAGTATTCATACAGAATTTTGTACTTATTTATTTATTGCGTACTTATGAAAATAAATGCGTGTACCTGAAACCCTCTGCAACATCTGACTGCATCAAGTGTAAGTGTGAAGCCATCACGGCTAGGTATCGATCGTTCGTCCTGCTGCATGCATGCGCATGATGGATGGATGGATGTATGGGTGCCGTTTTTCTTTATTTGTTTGTTTCATTTGGACAGCCATAAATCGGATCTTTTGAGATTCTTCGGGAGTAGAGAGAGAGGCCGGCCGGGGGGGGACTCCAAAGGGGCAGGCCGGCCGGTCAGGAGGGTGCATGAGTGTGGGTCCCTGCATCAATCGGGTGAGTGAGTGAGTGAGTGAGTGACTGAGTGAGTGACTGAGTGCATTTCAAGAGGGGTGCATAATGAAAGGAGAGATTTAACAATCTGCATCGCAGAGAGTGAAGGGTCGGCCTGCCGTTGCAAGGGTGCACAACCAGAGTGGGAATAGCAATTAATGTAAAAAGCACGTGAGTGAATTAAGTTGGAATTCATGGCTGGAAGGCCTATCACTTTTTTTCCTTACTTCGCCTGATTGATCTAAAGTGAACATGCATGCATGCATCTGCGCAGGCTGGGGGAAGAACGATAGAGGGCAAGCAGGACTTTTTTTTTCATACAGAATTAAATACATGCATTTAATTAAATTAAATACAGAATTCTGTATGAAAGTAAATACATACATCTGCGCAGGCTGGGGGAAGAACGACAGAGGGCAAGCAGGACAGAACAACGACACTACTCCCTACCAACCGTGGGAGTTCGCCTTCAACAGGTACCTGCATGCATTTATTTTCATACATTCTTTTTCTGCATGAAAATAAATAAATAAGTAAAACCTCCCACCAACCGTAGGAGTTCGCCTTCAACAGGCACCTGAGTACCTGCCTGTGTCTAAGCGTCTGTTTGTGTGTGTCCATGCGTGGGTCCAGATGAAGAATGAAAGTTTGTGTGTGTCCATGCGTGGGTCCAGATGAAGAATGAAAGGAAACGGTCCTTCGATCACTCCCCCCTTTTTTTCGCTCTCTCTCTCTCTCTCTCTCTCTCTCTTTCTCTCTCTCTCACATAGGTTCGCCATCCCCTTGGCTTACTGTGTGTGTATGTGCATCTAGATAGATGTATGTACGTGTGCATATTTCTATTCTGCATCTTTCTTTTCTTTTCTTCTCAGGTTCGGCATCCACTTGGCAAACTGCATCACATTGGGGGGCGGCACCGTTGTCGAGAAGTCTACTCAGGATACGACGCCTCGTCAGTCGGTGAAAGAAACTTTTGCTTTGATAGATAGATGGGGGGGGGCACGTGTGTATCCATCCGCATGCATGATTTTGAGTACGTATTGACTCGGCCGCCTTGTTTTTTTTTTCTCCGCACAAAGAGGGCGTCTCTACATTGTCTCTCTTCCTTGCAGACATCTTGGGCATGTGAGTACTCATGTGCATGAAGCGGCATTTCATTATGCGTTCTCGTTTTTGTGAAGCGAAGTGAGTGAGGCTTTCTTTTCATGTGTCGACGAACAAGACCGTGCTCACGTGCTCACACTGCGTGCGTGCATGTCTCTCTCGCTCTGCGTGCAGATGCGCTCTGTTCACGGACGGGACGGCCGTGTGCTGGGGAGGTGAGTGTATGTATTTACTTTCATACAGAACAGGTATTTGTATGTATTTACATTAAGAAATAAATGAATACATGCTCTGTTCACGGACGGGACGGCCGTGTGCTGGGGAGGTCAGCTGAACAAACAAACGAACGAACGAAGAGGGAGCGCTCGGCTGTACTTGTCCAGACTCCCTCACTCCCTCCCTCCGCTTTTCGATAAGGCGATCCATCGAGGACGTGCAGCCAGGCCTCCTCTCCTCTCCCCCCGTGCTGCCTGCATGCCTGCCTTTGTCTGTCTTCCTTCCTTCCAATCTTTTTCCTTCCTTCCACTGCATGCATGCATCCCCCATCTATCCATTTTCTTTCATACAGAATTCTTTTACTGTAAACCTTATACATTTTATTCTGTGTACATAAAAGAATTCTGTATGAAAGAAAATCCTTTTTTCCACTGCATGCATGCCCCATCTATCCATCCATCAAGAGAGAGATGGACGAACGAGGCTTTTTTTTTTGCGTCGTGATGGATGATTGATTTCATTTCTCCTCCCAGCGACCCAAACAGACCTTCCTCGCTTTTTTTTTTTTTGCGTCGTGATGGATGATTGATTTGATTTCTCCTCCCAGTGACCCAAACAGACCTTCCTCGCCTTTTTTTCTTTTTTTTGCGATTTCATTTCTCCTCCCAGTGACCCAAACAGACCTTCCTCGCCTTTTTTCCTTTTTTTTGTGTCGTGATGGATGATTGATTTGATTTCTCCTCCCAGTGACCCAAAGAGACCTTTCTCGCCTTTTTTTCTTTTTTTTGCGTCGTGATGGATGATTTCATTTCTCCTCCCAGTGACCCAAACAGACCTTCCTCACCGATCATGATGATGGAGACATATGCCTCCTGTCTGCCTGCACCTCTTTCTTTCGTTACTGTCGACTTTTTTTCGTCCGTTCGTTTTGTTGGGCTTTTCTCTTGATTTGCGTTGTCTGAGCAGACAACACTGACGGCATGCTGGCGAGAGGGTCGGCGGTCGCGTATGTGGGCGGGTATACGGACACTATGGCGACGGGCACCCCCTCTGTGAGCATTGGCACCGGCCTGACAATCAAAGACATCGCTATAGGGGACGACTTTATTTGCTTCCAGGTAGGTACCTGCGTGTGTGTGTTCTGTCTGGGAGGGAACCATTGGCAGATCTGAAGGGCGTGTGTGTGTTCTGTCTGGGAGGGAACCATTGGAAGATCTGAAGGGCGTGTGTGCGTTCTGTCTGGGAGGGAACCATTGTCAGATCTGAAGGGAGTGTGTGTGTTCTGTCTGGGAGGGAACCATTGGAAGATCTGAAGGGTGTGTGTGTGTTCTGTCTGGGAGGGAACCATTGGCAGATCTGAAGGGTGTGTGTGTGTTCTGTCTGGGAGGGAACCATTGGCAGATCTGAAGGGCGTGTGTGTGTTCTGTCTGGGAGGGAACCATTGGCAGATCTGAAGGGCGCGTGTGTGTTCTGTCTGGGAGGGAACCATTGGAAGATCTGAAGGGTGTGTGTGTGTTCTGTCTGGGAGGGAACCATTGGAAGATCTGAAGGGCGTGTTTTTTTTTGTTCTGTCTGGGAGGGAACCAATTGCAGATCTGAAGGGTGTGTGTGTGTTCTGTCGGGGAGGGAACCATTGGAAGATCTGAAGGAAAAGAGAATCTGGTGGCGACCAAACCCAGCTTGCTTGCTTTCTTTTGTCTGATCATGAATGAATGAATGAATGGATGGATGGATGGATGGATGAATGAATGAATGAATGGATGGATGGATGGATGAATGAATGAATGAATGAATGAATGAATGAGTCGTTTGATCATTGCATGGGGGGATCGAGAAACTTCTTGTGCCGCCCCTCCCCCCCCAGGAATGAATTGGACTGCAGAGTCGAGCAAACACCGACAGGAGATGCCGAGACTGCTTTTGACCGAACAAATAAATGTGCACAGACAGAAGATGCCGAAACTGTTTTTGACCGAACAAATAAATGTGCACCGACAGACAGAAGATGCCGAGAGAGACGTTTTTGACCGAACAAATACATATTAATATTTGTGCATGGATGGATGGATGGATCCAGGTTGATAATGCGAACGGGAACGTGAAGTGCTCCGTTTACTTTCATACATATACAGAAAAAAAAATAAATGTGCGAACATGCAGGTTGATAATGCGAACGGGAACGTGAAGTGCGCCGGGAACTACAAATTGCTTGGCACAGACGCGCTCTCTAGTGGCAGCGTCGGACAGTCCTCAGCGGACCTGGCAGACAACTGGAAGTAAGTGAGTGCATGAGTGGGGGAGGACGGTGTGCATACATACATACATACACACATACATACATACATAAATACATACATACATAAATGCACATACAAAGAATTCTGTATGAAAGTAAGGGCAGACAACTGGAAGTTAGTAAGTGAGTGCATGAGTGGGGGAGGACGACGGCGAAAATAGTGCTGGTGTCTTTACTGAACGTTTCACAGAGAATAAAGAAAGTCGAAACTGCTCCGAGCAGGTCTTTCTTTGAAGATGAGCATCCCGGGGGAGGGAGTGGAGGTATTGCAGGCAGGGGTGATTGATTCTGCAGACTTTCTTTCGGGTGCCTTGATCTTTTCTTTTTCTTTCTTATTCTCTGTACTGTTCTTTCTTTCGTTTTGTCTTCTTGCTCGCTCTCTCTCTCGCAGCTTTGTGACCCTCTGCACAGGGTCCGACGACTGCCAAATTCTGCAAATTGCGGCTGGAAGGGAGTTTGCGTGTGCGATCACACAAGGAAGAACGGCAGGCGCGACCTCGGAAGTCAAATGCTGGGGCCACAGCACGGCTACAGATGGGGAAGCAGTCTTTGGTCAGTCGGATATTTTGGAATATTTTTGAATATTTTTGGATATTTTTGGGGCCACAGCACGGCTACAGATGGGGAAGCGGTCTTTGGTCAGTCAATCAGTCTATTCCCATAGGAGGAATTTAAAGGAGGACACGAAGCTAGGCGTGTTGAGAATCTCGACTCGATCTCTCTCGTATTATTTTTTTATGTATGAAAAGGGAGAAGTAAGGGAACTGTGGGTCTTTTTTTTCTTAAGTCGGAAGAAGAAAAAATACGTACCAGACAGACCAATGGGCTTTTGTTCGATGGTTTCTTCTTCTTCTGTGGTGTGTTCATTTTTTTGACTTTGGATGACTTTTCGACGGCGTTTTTTTCTTTTCGGAAGGCTTCACAGAGGTTGGTTGGGGACAAGCCGGTAGAATTCCTCTTCTGTCGCTCGCTGTGTCGGATAGTCCTTTTGTCAATTGATTTTCTTTCGGCCGGCAGGAGGGGGCTCTTCTTCTACCAGCCTCGGTGTGGGGTACGATGGTGCTACGCTTTTGATGGCCAACATCACTGCAGTGGACTTTGGGACCAACAGGTAAGTGCTTGTACTCATTTCTGTATGTAGAGGCATTCACTTCTGTATGTAGAATTCTGTAAAATGAAAATGAAAGCTAACATCACTGCAGTGGACTTTGGGACCAACAGGTAAGTCTTCCGTCTCTGCTTCTTTGCTTTTCTTTGCTCTGTCTCTGTCTCTTTGTCGGAGGAACCACAGGGAGACAGCTAGGCCTAGGTTTGGAGGGAGAGGCTCTGTGTAATAGTTCTAGACTTGGCCACCGACGGCCTTCACGCCTTCTGTCTGGGTGTCCTTGTGGTGGCGGATTCTGGAATCTTGTCTGGTCATCCGTCTCCCTCCTTATGAACACAAAAACACTCTTTCAGAGGCACAGCGAGCGCGAGAGCGAAAGCAAGACAGCGTGAGAGAGAGAAGGAGAACTTCCGTCTTGATCTGGACATCCTGATAGTATGCTGACAGCCTCAATTGCGCATGAACGACATAAGTCAGCAAGTCAAGGCAGCAAAAGAAAGGAAGGAAGGAAGCATAAGAATTGTCTTATTGCTTTTGTGTCGACGTCTACCTGCAGATTTGCCACGAAGCTCTTTAGCGGCCCTGAATGCAGAGCGTACATACATACATACATATAGAATGAATAATGTATTCTGTTTGAAAATGAATGTATGTAGATTTGCCACGAAGCTCTTTAGCGGCCCGGGGTCGAACCACATGTGCGCAGTCCTCGACGGGGCGGTCGAAATTAAGTGCTGGTGAGTCAGTCAGTCAGTCAGGCAGGCAGGCAGGCAGGCAGGCGGGCAGGCAGGCGGGCAGGCGGGCAGGCAGGCACTCAGGCTTGCAAGCAGGAAGTGGGTAAGCCCCGTAGTCTTCAGTGAAAACTTTGGATCCTTCAGTTTCCCTTTGCTTCCTTTATCTGCTTGGAAAGTCAATTGACGCACGCAAGGAGGCATCCAAATTTTTGCGTGCGTCAATTAGTCTCCCTCTGCTTCCTTCATCTGCTTGGAAAGTCAACCGATCGTTCTGCCAGTGTCTGTTTGTCTGTTGCTGCTAAAGCGACAAGCGTGGAGAAATAGAAATATCCACCGGCTTATAGTCAATTGATTGATTGATTGATTGATGTTGTCTTCTCTGGACCCCCTTTGGCGTTTTGCTTGCCTGGATATCTAGACGTCACGAACCCTTTAGGGTTTTTTGCCCTCCTTTATTCTTTCCCTTCTTCACTGAATTATCCTGCATGAATGGATGCATCGATACCTTCTTGCACGGATGGATGCATCGATACCTTCTTGCATGGATGGATGCATCGATACCTTCTTGCATGGATGGATGCATCGATACCTTGTTGCAGGGGACTAAACGAAGCAGGTCAGCTGGTCGAATGGGCTGTTCGTTCGGGGGATGAGGAGAGACCCAGTGATTGTGAGAAGGAAGGAATCAGTGAGGAAGGACGCAGACAGGCAGGCAGGCAGGCAGGGAGGGAGGCTTCTGCGTTCTTTAATTGCATGATGGATGTTTTCCTTCCTCTGGGAACGTCGATCTGTCGCGGCAGCCTGCCTGCCTCCTTGTTTGATCTTTCCTTGTTTGTGAACATTCTTTCAACATTTGATTGATACTTCTTCACTCACTGTATTGCCTTACCGTGATATCTTTTTTCTTGTTTGTATCATGTTTCTTTGCGCTGTCCCACAAGCATTTACTTTCATATACATATATACATACAGAAAAAGAATTCTGTATGAAAGTAAACGCATGCAATTTTCTTGTTTGTGCCATGTTTGTTTCCGCTGTCTCCCCACAAGCATGATTTTTGTGCCCCTCTTTCTTTGCAAGGGAGCTTTCCTCAATCTGTGCGTGCGTCACGCGGATTGCTTGACCGGCTTTGCGAGAGACGTGTCGCTGTGGTCAGAGGGACCATACTGCACCTGTGCTTAAATTTGATGTCCTTTTTTTTCTCTCCGTCATAAAAGCACTTTATCTGTATACTTTTCAGTGCATCTGGGCGCATGCGTGGCACTTTCTTTATTGTCTTGACTTGATTGTCTGTCTGATTTTCTCTCTGTCCCCTGCAGGCCATCTCGGCACAGGAGACACCCACACGATAGGGAAGGACGACAGAGACAAGGGAGACTATTGGCAAGGTCAGAAGAAGTCTTTCTGGGTTTCTCTCTGCCTTCCACATAGACCCAGAGATGCGGGTTTCTCTCTGCCTTCCACATAGACCCAGAGACAGGAAAACAGACAAAGAGAGACAGGAAGAGAGGGGGAGAGGGAGGAGGCGAGAGAGAGGGAGAGAAAGAGAGAGAGAGAGAGAAAGAGAGAGAAACAGAGAGAAACAGAGACACAGGCAGGGACAGACAGACAGGGAAAGACTAACAAACACATGAGAGAGGCAGTAAAGTGGGTGGTAATCGAAGTCGCTCTGTCTCTCTCTTTCTTCAGATTAGCCAACAGGCACACCGGCTCCGCTTAATTCTCTCTCCCTTCTCTCTTCTGCATTCCTTCCTCCTTTTTTTGCTGAAGTTTTTGTTGTGATCCCATCCCAGCAAAAGACAGCGCCATGTTCCAGAATTCTGTCTGTGCCTTTTTGTTCTTGGCCCTAGCTCCCTTCCACATCACTTTCCTGTACCCACTGAGGACTAGAAAAGACTGCAAGAAACAGATAGAGTGACGTTTGTGTGATGGCACTCCCTGTCCAATTGTCTCCCTGCTGAATTGTTTCTTTCTGCGTTTTTTTGTCTGTATGGTTTCTGTCCAATTGTCTCCCTGCTGAATTGTGTCTGCGTTTCTTTTTTTTGTCTGTGTGCTGTCTGCATGCAGACATGGGCCTGTCGACTTCCGAGAAGCTCTGCACTGCATCTACGTGGAGCAACGAATACCTCGAGTGGAATAATCTCGCCTGCAGTCAGTTTGTGCCGAGCCACATACACACACAATTGCACACGAAAATAAACGTTGTTGCTGATTCGCTGTATGCACAGACAGTGCGGGCATGACGGGCTGCATAGGTATCTCTGTGTGGATTCATTTTCATACACTTTCATACAGAATTACCTACGTGTATCTGTATATGAAAATGAATCCATATATGCACAGACAATGTGGGGGGCATGATGGGCTGCACGGGTACCTGCCTTCTCGTCTTCTAGTTTTGCTTCCCCCCTCAATCCCTCCGTCCATTCTGCTCTTCCTCGCAGCTGATGAGTGCTACACCGAGATCCACAACTGCAACAAGTACTACGGCACGTGCGAGAAGACGCTGGACTCCTTCCTTTGTAGTTGCAACGAAGGATATGGTGAGTCACTCTCCAGTCGATAGAGAAAGGAAGAAAAGAGAAGACCCTTGCAAGTTCTTTCCATCCCCGGTCCTGTCCTGTAATGGATCAATGCCAACCTCCAACCTCCTAGTCAAGTGCATGAGGAGGGAAATGACTTTCCGCCTTTGCTGTGCATTTTGACGAGAAGCTCCCGTGCAGCTCTTCGGCGCAAATATGGGGGTGCGTCAATCTGTTCGTGCCTTTCGGTGCGATCCATGTGTTCGTTCTGATCGGGGTCAAGAACGTCCACTGTATGTATGATACCGGATACAAACATGCATGGAGCCCATGTTGACATAGATACATGTACAAATGTTTGTTTGTCTGCAGACGGAGACGGAATCACTTGTGTCGGTAAGTGAAGTAGCTGTAGCAATCGACTCGTGCACATCTTCTCGTGTCTTCTCTCCTACCCTCTGCCTTCCAATTGTCCTCTCTTCTGGTCTTTGCTTTTGGTTCTGCGCTCTAGCTCTTGTCCCCCTTTTGAAAGGGGTTTCCAAGCTTTTTGTCATGCGTCGTTCTTCTTATGCCCCGGTGCCAGTCTCGGTCTTTCTCTTACTCGATGTTCTTGGCTACCAGATGCCCACGCAAGAATTGACGCACGCAAGATGTTCTTGGCTACCAGATGCCCACGCAAGAATTGACGCACGCAAGATGTTCTTGGCTACCAGATTCCCACGCAAGAATTGACGCACGCAAGATGTTCTCGGCTACCAGATGCCCACGCAAGAATTGACGCACGCAAGATGTTCTTGGCTACCAGATGCCCACGCAAGAATTGACGCACGCAAGATGTTCTTGGCTACCAGATGCCCACGCAAGAATTGACGCACGCAAGATGTTCTTGGTTACCAGATGCCCACTTTCGCAGACTCCGCAGACAGGGGTCTCCTTTTCCGCACAATTAAGTACATGCATGCACACCCACCCGTGCACAGATCGATTGACTCAAACGGTGACCTCGAATGCACAGATCGATTGACTCAAACGGTGACCTCGAATGCGCATATGCATGCATGCAGCGACCGCTCTTCGAGTGGGTACAGGGGACGAGCACACCTGCGTGGCGGGGTACCACGGGACGGAGTTGCGCTGTTTCGGCCAGGGCACTAGCTACCAGTTGTTCCGAGCAACCAGTTCTGCCAACATTGGATCGGGCACCAGCATCGCCGATGTGGAGCTGAAGGAGAGCAACCACACGATCGTGGCAGTGGAGCTGGGATTCGCAGCCTCGTGCCTTCAGTCGACGGACATCGGAAGCTCTGCTTTCAACATGACAGACACCGGCGCTCCATATTACTGTGCAGGAACGAACGCAAACGCACAGTCAGTCGGAAGAGATTTTTTTTTCAGACTCTCTCCCGAGCAAAGCGCAAGAGACGCTTGAATTTGCAAGGAAAAGACCTGCAGCAGCTTTCAAGCGAAAAACATCTTGACTCTGCTGTGATGCTCCCTCGCTGAAAAAGCGTACGTCAAACAGTTGACATCCACGCTTTGAATTCATTCATTTGAAACTGGTAAAGATAGAAGAAAATTAAGTTGACATCCATCCATCCGTCTGTCAATCTATTCGTGCAGGCTCGAGGTCGGAGGCAGCGCCACTCTGGGGGACGTGACGGGAGAGCTGGGCACGGGGCTTCTGCCTGGGGACGCGGGCCTGTCAATGTTCAAGACCGCCAAGACGCACTCGTGCGGAGTGAAGGCCTCAGACAACACCTGTGTCACCTGCATCGGCGTGGCTGCTCAGGGACAGGTCCGTCGTAGGCACTCAGACAGATGAGGAGAGTAAGGACGCCAGTGAGTGCACTCAGACAGATGAGGAGAGTGAGGACGCCAGTGAGTGCACTCAGACAGATGAGGAGAGTGAGGACGCCAGTGAGTGTACTCAGACAGATGAGGAGAGTGAGGACGCCAGTGAGTGCACTCAGACAGATGAGGAGAGTGAGGACGCCAGTGAGTGAGTGAGAAGAAGATGCATTGAGCGGAAAAGACGAAGGAAGGAGCAAAGTGGGCGGACAGAAAGAAGACAGACAGAGCTTTGAAGTTTCGGTTTTTACCAAAGTAAAACGAGCAAAGCTGCTGACATGGCGACATGCTAAATTAAGCATGTTTCAATTGAAAGCATTTCTCTGCATATTCTCGATCGAACGTTTGCTGGTACCAAATCGTCAAACTGATTGCGTATGTGCGTGCGTCAATCTGATTGCGTATCTGCGCGGTATCTGTGCATCCATTCTTGCAGTGTGGAGACGATGCAACCACCTGCACCGCAACGGGACTCTCAACTCAGGTCTGCATGTCTACAAAATTAATTAAAGAGACAGAATCAATCGTGAGGGGCTTGGGGGTGGCGTGCAGGCTTCCACACGCATGATGCGGATTAGAGATAGACTCTAAAATGATGTCGCCAGAAATGGGTGTCTCTTTTCGAAGTGGTGTCTGTGTCTGCTTCTGTGCCTCTGTCTTCGGTTCGTCCTATCAGACTGGTTCCCTGGATATTTTGGGGTATTTCTGGGCCTCTGTCCTCGGTTTGTCCTATTAGACTCGTTCCCTAGATATTTCCCTGTGTCTTCGGCTTGTCCAATCAGACTCGTTTCCTGAAGAGCAACCAGACTTCCTTGCCCCTGCTACTCTTTGTCACTCGATCGTAGTGACATGCCGCCCCCCACTGTCTCTATCTGCATGAGTGTGTGTGCGTGCAGGGCTGTCGAGCTTTTACTTCTTCTGCAGGCGACAGGGGCCAGATATTCGACCTGGCCATTTCAGAGAAGCACACGTGCGTGATCTTCCTGAACTTGGGCACTGGAATGAAAGAAGCGCGCTGCTGGGGTGACAACTCGGCTGGCCAACTCGGACAGGGCATCTCAGACGCGGCGGCAGGAGACGGGGGGACGGTCTCGATGTCCAATTTGGCGTCAATTGACCTGGGCACCTGGAGAGGCAGGAAGCTGACGGCAGAGAAAGTCGTGGTGGGGGAGAGATTCACCTGCGTGATGACCAGCCATGAAGACGGCCTTGTGAAGTCAGTGTGCAATAAAATGGATGGGTTTTGGGAATCATGAAGAGCTGTTCTTTTGCTGTTGTTGCATTCAGAACAGTTATCAACACGCGCAAGATTCTACCGTGCGATTCTTTGTCTTTCGCTCAACTTGTCGTTTGAAGGCAGTCACTTAAATCTTATTTTGCTCCTTGATTGCTGTAGCCTGATGCGGTCAGCAGTGTCATGTAGCGCGCATCAGCAGTGGCCAGCCACAGTCTGCATTTCGCCTTCCTAAATTGAGGACTTGATTTTTTTGGATGAAAACACAGCCAGATCGGCTGCATGTGAGGTCATTTTCCGATTTATCAGTGTTGGTGTTTGACTGCAGGTGCCGCACAGTATTTGGGAACAGACGGGACGAGTGACGTCGGGAAGGCCTCTACCGACATGGGAGATGGGCTGCGGTGGGCCTTTTTTCTTTTTTCTTCTTTTTTTCTTTTTTCTTCAACTACCGACATGGGAGATGGGCTGCGGTGGGCCTTTTTTCTTTTTTCTTTTTTTTTTCTTTTTTCTTCAACTACCGACATGGGAGATGGGCTGCGGTGGGCCTTTTTTCTTTTTTCTTCAACTACCGACATGGGAGATGGGCTGCGGTGGGCCTTTTTTCTTTTTTCTTTTTTTCTTTCTTTTTTCTTCACCTACCGACATGGGAGATGGGCTGCGGTGGGCCTTTTTTCTTTTTTCTTCAACTACCGACATGGGAGATGGGCTGCGGTGGGCCTTTTTTCTTTTTTCTTCACCTACCGACATGGGAGATGGGCTGCGGTGGGCCTTTTTTCTTTTTTCTT
>JAHBMJ010005941.1:45511-60219 GCA_018398765.1 Chromera velia | reverse complement strand
CCCCCCCCCCCCCCCCCTCTCTCTCTCTCTCTCTTTTGGTCTCTTTGCATCTCTACTCTCTCGTTCGGTTACTTTCTTGCAATTCTTTCGTCGTCTTTCTTCACTGTAGTAAGTGCCCATGGCTGTCCGTCCTCTTGTCTGTCCCCTGTTGCTGTCGGCAGAAATCGTCCCGACATGATCGACGTGGAGGAGAAAGAGCAGCCTTTGGGTGGGTCCTCGCTGGAGACATTTATTCTTTTAGTGTTGTCTGGATTCTTTTTGATCTCATTCATTGTCGTTGTTGCATGTCTGCCTCATTCATTGTCGTTGTTGTATGTCTGCCTCATTCATTGTCGTTGTTGTATGTCTGCCTCATTCATTGTCGTTGTTGTATGTCTGCCTCATTCTTTGTCGTTGTTGTATGTCTGCCATCGAGTCTTCAACTCGACCGGAAGCCTTCATGCACGTGGAGAAGATGCCATTCGGAATGAAACGAGTCTGCGAGAGAAGAAAAGGGCAGAGGCTGGCGGAGCAGACACAGCTATAAAAGAAGACTGACAAACAAGAGACTGACACAGGGAGCAATCCGGGAAAGAAGAAAGAAAGAAAGAAAGAAAGAAAGAACGAATGAATGACAGAACGAAAGAAAAAGAAAAGAAGAAGCAAGAAGAAAACCCAGGAAGGGAGATTGGAACAAGTAGACACACGCAGGCAGGAAGGAGAAATCTCAAGATTCACTAAAGGACACAACACATATTTTATTTCGCTTTACAGTGTGTGTAAGTGTGTTGCTGTGATAAGTATGGTTGAACGCGCCTTTGGATCAGTTGTGTGAGCGTGTGTTTGTTTTTATGCAGTCAAGACTCCTGCACCATCGCCCATGAAGGTTTCTCCTGCGCCACCTCCCCGACCTGGTCCGTCAGTGCTGCCTTCTCTTCTCTGCTTTGGGTTCTGACTCCCGCTGTTGTGTGCCCTTCCTGTTCGTTGCGATTCTCGGAAGGAAACTGTACCGTCGGGTTTTTTCTCACATTGACTTGAAGTCTGAACTGAAAAAAAAAGAAAATTCTCACATTGACTTGAAGTCTGAACTGAAAAAAAAAGAAAATTCTCACATTGACTTGAAGTCTGAACTGAAAAAAAAAGAAAATTCTCACATTGACTTGAAGTCACGTCCTCCCCTCCCCGTGACTCTGTATTGCTTCCTACTGCTAATTAACGCTTTTTTGGTTCATGGTGACACTCTTCAATCTGAGTTTCAACACTCCCTTCTGTCTGCTTTGTTGACCCCGCTGGCGCTCTTTTGACCCGGGCTTCTCTCAACTGGGTTTGTATCGCCCTTTTTCTTTTTCCTGTGCAGAGCCAACCCAGTCTCCTCCGGTGGTCACAGAAACACACGTCAGTCCGTTCGTCACAGCGACAGAGAAGAGAAGAGGAAAGCCCACCTCTATGAGACGCCTGAATCTTCATCCCCAGTCGCTGCGGTCTCATGGTATCCCCCGCTGTGCTTGCGATATCCTCACGACCACTGGATGCAGCTTCAGCCTTGCAAAGGAAGACGATCCATAATTTTGTGATATCTGCGTCCGTTTCTCTCTCTCCCTTTTTCTCATGTCTATCCTCTGTCCAATCCTTCCCTTGCAGGTGGCACCTCCTCCTGCTCCTGTCGTCGCAACCGAGCCGTGGGTCGGGCATCAGTAGCATTGCATTGAGCATGCATGGGGCGCACAAGGCATAGGGGAGCACTTCATTAGTATTAGTCTACGTGTGTGTGTCCGTGGGAGTTTTAGCTTCCTGCTGCTCGGTTGGGTATTCCGCTATCTTCAGATGATGTACTCTATTCGGGAATGAAGCAGGAAGAAGGCGGTTTTCTTTTTTACGCAAAACACAGAGACCCTCACGAGCTAGGGTCCTCTTTTAGACACGCAAAACTCGTTCACATGAATACCCAATGACTGAAGTTTTCTTCTTCTTTATGTCCACAGCCACGCTCTTTCCCAATTGTGCTCTTGTGATGATCAAGAAAAGAGCAACAAAACAGAAAAGTGGAAGCATCTGGAGGTTTCAGAGTTTGGAGATGTAGAGAAAGGAGAAAACCGGAACTGATCGTCGACCATACCAATATCATTTTCTTGTTGCTTTAATTCTCTTTTCAAAGAATCATCCTGACACAATCTCATGCTACAATCTCTTTTTCTCAATGTCGCTGTGGAGGTCGTCAATTTGGGTCTCTTCGGTGTCTGGAAGTCCTGTGCGTGGCTGTCTGTGTGTGAGCGTCTGTGTGTGAGTTTGCATGATATTCATTCTATTCGTTTTCCTGTCTCTCTCTGTTTGATTGCAGTGTCGTTGCTGAGGCTGTCGAGTCGAGTCCCTTGGTGGCACAGGCCAAGGAAGAGGCAGCAGAAATCGCAGCGGGAGTCGCTCAGGTGAGTTCCTTCTCTCTCTCTCTCTCTCTCTCTCTCTCTCTCTCTCTCTCTGAATTGGTTTCTGATCTTTTTCCCGTTTCTTCTTTTTTTTTTTTTCAGCTCGCTGCATGTGTCAATTGAAAGCACCTAGCGGTGTGTGTGTCCACAATTCCTTCTACTCCACTATCAGGCTCTGGAGGTTCCATTGAGTGCCACTGAGGATTCAGATTGCTTCTCTCCTTTTTTTTCCGAATTCTACCCGGCTGTCTGTAGCAGTCCTCGCCGAAGGAATGTGCCTGTAATGTTTCATTCCCTCTCGATCGGCCCCCGTTGCAGCCCGAAGGAGCAGAGGCAGCTCAAGCGGCAATGGAAGCCGACATCGCAGGGGACCTCGCGGCAGAGCTGTGAGGAGACCGACTGACTTCGGATAGAGTTTTCAATCCGGTGGTGAGTCTAATGAGAGAAGAAACTTCTTTCTGTACGTCTTCGACGCCTCTGCATGTGCATTTCTCGAAGACTGTCTCCGTTCTTTCAATCCTTCTAAAATGCAACTTGTTGCTGCTTGATTTGCCTTCAAGCTTTCGTGTTCTAGGAGATGAGCTGACGCTCAGTTTGGAGGGGAACGATTGATCGATCGAGTGGGTCTGGTGGGTATTCATTCATCTGTATTTGCGGTAATTGACTTAAATGTGTGTGTGTGTGTGTGTGTGTGTGTGTATGTGTGTGTGTGTGTGTGGGTGTGGGCGTGGGGGTGGGGGTGTGGGTGTGGGTGTGGGTGTGGGTGTGGGTGCGTGCGTGTGGGTGGGTGTGGGTGTGGGTGCGTGCGTGTGGGTGGGTGTGGGTGTGGGTGTATGTGTGTGTGCATCCGTTTTGTCTTGCCGCCCTTGTAGTTACTCTGACTCACTTTCTTCCCTCTTCCGCTCTGTTTGTCTTCTTGCTTTGTTTCTTCGTGTACCTCTGCAGGAGGAATGACAGAGGGCCGAGGGGTAACTGAAAAGAAGATTCTTCCTGCCCCCATGTGCGTGTGTGCGTGATTGATTATGGGGAAGAGCCGGAGGGAGGCATTTCTGGGACACGACCAAAGCAAGGATGGAGGGAGGAAACGATGAAACATTCACTGGATTGATTGATTTGCTTGATCAAGTCTCTCTGAAGGAAGGGTCTGTTCTGGACTCTTCTTATTCATCTCTCTGCCTGTCTGTCTTTCTGTGTCCCTCTGTTTACTTGTCTGCTTAATTGTTTGAATTCGATGAATTAACGGGAAGGGAGGGCAAGTGAAAGGGAACGGCTGAAGGAGAAGGAAGAAGAATTGAGGGTGGTTGAAGGAAGCGAAGCGAAGCGATGCAAAAAAAAACTGTACTCAATACACAAGCAAAAGAGGAAAGTTGTATACCCGCTGTTGCGGTGCCTGCAAGTGAAACACTTCCTTCACAATGTGTTGCACAGATAAGAAAAAAGGAAGAGACGGAATCACGGAAAAGAAAAAGGGGGTGGAGAAAGTTGCAGCGAGCCCTCTTGAAATATCTAGACAGGTGAGACACATTGATTGCATTCACATTACAAGGGGCGGGTGGGAGGGAGACTGCCTGGTTTGGGGCCGGTAGCACGAAGAACTTTCAGGATCGCAGTCAGCAAAATCGAGAGAGGGGTAGAGAGAGAGGGACCTGGAGGGTGCATGGGTGTGTTTGTGGTTGGTCGAGGACGTCGTCTGAATTCAGTCGTTGCTTGCAAGGAAGGAACGTGTAAATATCCATCCATGCATCCGTCAACCTCCATTTTCACGGTCGGTGTGCATGCGCGCCCCGAAAGAGTCGAATGTGAGGTCTGCATGCATCTGCGATTCCTTCCATTTCCCCTCTCTTCTCTTCTCTTCTCCGCTGTGCCCAATCAACGGCTGGCTGGGATGGCGACTTGGAAGATCGAAGATTCAAATGAATTCACAAACACTCATTCATCAATCGCATTTTGAGACATAGGGAGGCATTGGGAATGCGTCGCAAACATGCATGCATCATTTTGGGCAGATGGATGAAGAGACTCAAAGAGCCATAATATTGCGACTTTTTCTTCGAGCAAGTAGGCAGACCTGTGTGTCCAAAAAGCATTCAATGTGAGATCGCAAGTGGTGGCCTGTGCCTTGTTGATCGAGAGGTGGATTCAGGTCAATCTGGCAGTGAAAAAAAGGGACGGCGATTGTTCCTCATGGCTGCACGGATGCATGCAGACAGGCACAGGAAACGTGAGGGAAAGAAAATTCAAGAAGAGTGGGGAGATGAATGCGTTTGGCCCCGGTCTGTTCGTGTTCCTTCCTTTCTCGCACAGTGAGTCAGCAAACGATAGGAGCATGCATAGAACGCGTGTCTGCATTTTGCAAATGAGTTCTCAACAAAACATCTGAATCGTTCAATGTTCAACTCAAGCACTATTCACTTTCCTGTGGAAAGATCTGCGACACGGTGTGCTTATGCTCACCTTTAAATCATTTTGAAAGCTGCACAAATTCGGACCTTTGGCAGCCTTTTGCCTTAAACCTTGTGCATTTCTAGAATCTATCAAGAGAGCTAGAACAAAACTAAGTTCAAACCTAGGTTGAAACACTGTAGAACTAAGAATTTAAATACTTGTAAAACTAAATACAAATTAGCGGCATTATAATAGAAATAATAGTCATCATGATCAACGTAGCACATATGAAGAAAAAGAAGAACCAAGAGTAAATTTTAAACAAAAAAACCAAAAGGCTCTCCCGGCCTTTGTTTTTTGTTTTGTTGTTTTTATACAACCATAGTAGAGATGCAAAAACAATGCAAAACCCTAGGTAGAACCACATATTCCCGCAACTTTTCCAGCATATTTTTCGTATAAAAACAACACAAAAGTAAAAATGACCTCTTTTTTTTTTGTTTTGTTAATAACCCCTAGAAGTTGTAATGACGTGCAAAAAAGTGGAAGGACAAGAGGGAGGCGGACGTGCTAGAAACGGGTCTCAAATGCTTCACCTGAAGAAAAAGAAGAAGAAGAAGAAAAAAAAGAAGAAGAAGAAGAAGAACTTTTGAAGAAAAAGAAGAAGAAGAAGAAGAAACATATATTTTTTAAGTTTTTCGCAGTATCTCATTCTAGCTATATATTGTTAAATCATAAATTCATATAAAAAATAATTTTTATCCGAAGCTGAATTGAGTTAGTCAATAAAATGCATATTTTCACATGCATCAGATATCTATCATATAGAAAGGGCTAGTAGAAAACCTTTTGAAACCGCATCATGGTTGGCATGCCAGTGGTTGTTTCGGGCTTTACTTGTTTTTTAATGGAATTCTTAGAATAACCGATCCCCGTCTTCTCAAGTTCTTGATAAGTTTACCCCATCAGGTGGATCCTGAGCCCTGACTAGGAGCGAGGACACCCAAAGGGAAGGAACGTACTTTTACTCGATATGGTGGAGTACAGCAACCGCTTGTCTCTTTCAATTCTCATGCAGTCGATTGTGCTCTGTCCACCAGGGGTACGTGTCGGTTGCATGCCGACGTACAGAATTGAGGAGGAAGAGCATGTGTCGATTGATGGAGGGAGCGGTCCATCCATGACGGAATCTCTCGACCGATCGATCGATCAGACACGGAAATCGAAGTCCCTGCAGTCATGCATCAGTTCAGTCTCGTCGACCCATGCAGACAGAAATCAAGAAGTAAAAGAGAGTAGAGTCAAATCACGTCGACAGGCACACGAATAAATGGATCACTGGCCCTTTTTGTCGGTCTCAGCTTCGAGGGCTAGAGTCATAAGGCGAAAAGCTAAGAGTAGCTCTCACGTTTCGGAAACATCAACCAGCTGTTGTCCATCCGAGGTGACAATCCGATCCTTTGTCTGTCGATCTGCCCAAACGACCACGTGACCCCTCACGTATTCTGAATGCAGTGGAATTAGTTACTAATTGCCTATCTGACGTACTCGCTCACCCACCAACCGACTGACTGACTGACTGACTGACCCCATTTCATTTCCGGCGGCCTCATCTAGAGAGAGGACAGACTGCATCAGGACCTCGCTGCAAATTTACCGATCGATCGAAAAAAGAAGAAACGAAAGAAACAGAAAAGGGAAGGAACACACGTACAGGGTCGAGTGCACAATGCAGTGAGTGCATTCATTCAAACAGGTACGGGGTTGTAAGGATAGAACGCCGGATCGCATTTTTACTTACAGATGGGTTTGACTCTTTGAGAACACAACAAAACATGCGGACCGTCCTGACACTATTCTAGTGAAGATTCTTTTTCTGCGACCCCTTCTCTCGATGTGTGTTTTGCTAGCTACGTCAAGACCTACTTATTGACTGATCATGACCTACTTATTGACTGTCTCTCCATTCAACCTCTGACACGTCCATCCCCTCGACTGACTTTTCCTTTTTCTTCCTCGCCTCAGACTGCCTCTTGACTTGCTGTTCCCCGTCTTCCAGAAAAGCCACCAAGTCCATCGTGTCCTGCTCGGCCTCCCGCAAAGACCCCTGCAGTACTCTCTGGCGTTCCTGAAGTTCTGCCAGGGACTTCTGCGAAGACTCCAGGCGGGAACTTGCGGTGTCCATCCGGTTCTTTGCAACCTTCGCCTTGTGGGTGGCCATTGCGACCTGCATGTGAGAAAGGAAGGAAGCAAGGAAGGAAGGAAGAGGCAGAACATCATGCAGCAGTGAATGAAGTGCATCCATCGCTATCTATCGACTGGAGAGTAACTCATTCCGACCTTTCTTTCATACACAGAGAGGAAAAACAAAAGAGAGAAAGAGAAAGAAAAACCCGGAAAGCACAAAGTGGGAGATCGCCCTTCAAGCGAGCAGCGAGTCCAGTTGATTTCCTGCCTGCAACCCTCTGCCATCATACTCCACAAGTGTCCCCCCGGTCGTCCTATCCAGCCTCTCAATGAAGTGACCACTGAGCTCCCCCTCCTGGAACGTATCGAACTTCTACACAGAACAGCCATTGAGTTGCTTTTATCTCACTTTACATTGTGGATTCACTGACTGACCAGTGGGTCCGCTTCTCCTTTGATGCTCTCTCTCTTCAGTTCTTGCAGTGAAGCAGCGGCCTCCAGGTATCTTCTCTTGGACCTCTGGAAGTCGTACTCCACGTCTTCAAGCTCTGCCTCTTTCTGCTCGACCTGCAGGTCGAAGACCGACAGACAGACAGACAGACAGACAGACACACACACACACACACACAGACACACACACACAGACACACACACACACACACACACACACACACAGACACACACACACAGACACACACACACACACAGAGAGAGAGAGAGAGAGAGAGAGAGAGAGGGAGGGAGAGAGAGAAGTACAGAAGTTAGACAACCTGCGAATGCATCAAAACCAGGGCACGGATGAAAGTCAGGCAACTCAAGGACAAAATCATGCGCCTAGCTGTCAATCTTTGTCATCTTATTCTTCTTTGTCTTCTCCAGTTTTTTCTTCCTACTTCCTCCTCTTGTCTGCATTCCCTTCTTTCGTTCACATGCCTTCTGTAATCCCTCTCTCCGCTGATCGGCAGGACAGCTACGAAAAAACACGACAACAAGCCAATCATTTGGCAGGCCAAACAAGCAGAGAATGCGTCTTTCGGGTATGTACTGGTTGCAGCTCTGATCAAATATCCTCATACTCTTTGAATGACCATTGCCATGGCTTCTTGGGCGTTCTGACGAGCGCTCCTCTCTTTGTCGTGCGCTCTCTGAAGCTTCTGCTTTGCAGAAAGCTTTCCGTTGGTGACCATCTGGGAGTCTAGCGCGTCGTGGGCTTCGGCGGCCGCTGAGAGGGAGTCAAGCGCTTTCTCTTTCATGTTTCTCTGCGCCTGGATCTCTCTCTTGTGAAGCTCCTGTGCGAGGGCTGTCCGTGGATCTGCATACAAACAGAATTAAGAGGCATCACCAATCAATCAATCAATCAATCGTTGTGTCGAGCCTTCCAGACTTGAATCATCATATATACTCCTGCATCGTCATGCTTTGCGGTTGTTTGAATGAAATGCATCCTTTCAAAGCTTGATGGAGTTGAAAGCCGGCAATATTAGAAGATGGCATTGCCCCTGTCTCCTTTTAAAGCGCGTTCCTTCCATGCTTTTGGGGGAGCGAATGGACGGCGGTTCAGGCAGAAAGTCATACAACCGCACAAAGCAGGGAAAGAAGAAGGGGAGAAAAAAAAGGAATGCTGTCAGGAAGGAAAAATCAGATGAAAGAACCACCCAGCAAGGAAAGGCAAAAGAAAAATGAAAAAGAAGACAGAGTCTTGAGCATATGCTTGGAGAAAGCAATAAGGGAAGAGGCAAGCTGGGAAAGGGGGTGGATGCAGAGAAAGAAAGCTGGTTGTAATGTGAACGAAGAGGAAAAATGGGGGATCAGATCAACGCCTCCCGATTCTCTCACAACCATCAGTCATCATGCAGCCCTACCAAAGCATCTTCGCTTCATCTTACTCGCGGAACACATCAATCTTTTGTTTTTCTGACCTTGTTTTCCCGCGACATCAGAAAGATCCAGGGCAGCCACTGGTTGCACCTTTTTATTCTTTTGGCTGTCAGAAGAAGATTTTGATTCTTTGGCGTCACCCCTTGGTGAGGATGAAGACGGAACGCCTGACTCCGTCTTTTTCTTTTCAGTTGTTTTCGACTCTTTTTTGCTGGAGACAGGCCCCTTTCCTACATTCTCTGTTCCGTTTCCTTTTCTGTGCGATGAGACGGTGGTGTTTGAAGGCGGATGGGACACCTCAAGGGCCGATGCACCAAACCCTGGTTCGTCTGTCTCAATAGGCCCTAGAATCTTCTGGGTGGTCTCATCGTTCCCCCTGTCAGGAAGTGGATCATCGTTTTCGGTTTCCTCGAAGGAAGGTCTTTCTCTTCTGTCCACTTCTTGCGTGTCCTCTCGGTCCTCTCCGAAATCCGCCAGTCTTTCACGTCTCCGCTTGTAGTGTCTTCGGCGATGGCGATGGGCACTGCCTCTTCGACGGTGGTGACGATGGTATCCCTCGCTTTCTCTCATCTCATCTCCCTCCCAGTCCTCCCTATCCCTTTCTCTGTCTGTGTATTTTGATGCACGGCTTGGGTAGTCTTCCTCTTCTTCTCTGTCGCTGCTGAGGTCTCGATCGTCTTCCCTTCCCCCTTCCCTCCTTCTTTGTGCTCTGTGATCTCTTCGGTCCCTGTTACTCATTGCTGCGTCTTCTCCAAGTGCCAAAGAGGTAGAGGAATGCGGAGAGGGTCCCAATTTGTGCATCGTTTGCTGCGATGTTTTGTTGCGTCCTGCATGCAGCGTGTGCAGAGGTAAGTTGTCGAAGGTCTCTTTCTGACCGACAGACGTCACACCACAAAGCAAATTTCAAACAAATAAAACAAGCAGGCCAAGGAACACAAGGATGGAAGGAATCAATGTCGAAAGCGAAAAAGAAAACACTCTCTCTTAGTAAGTCTAGAGAAGACATATGATCGACTGCAATGGTCGGTCCTGACCTTCTTCTGCCTCCTCAGCTTTTGGCCCTTCTGAGTGATGGATCCCCTTGTCACCATGTAGTTTATTGTTCTCGGCCTTTTTTACATTTTGTCCTTCAAGGTTGTGATCCCTCTCGACTACTGACGTGTGCGCATGAAGGCGCTTTTCATGTCTCTTAGGGCTCCTCGATTCGTCTTTCTCAGGCTCTTCCAATGCTCTACCCGAATCATTAAACCTCTCTCCGTCTCCTTCGCTATCTTGAGACGACCTGTGGGGAAGTTTTTCTTTTGTGCTTCTTCGACTCAACCCTTCCCTGTGAGGTCTTTGTCGGTCTCTCTCCTCTTCTTCTCGTTCATCCTCACTCATCTCTCCTCTGTCTTCATCTCCCTCCCTTTCTCTTTCCCTGACTTCACCTGTGTCTCGTTGGGACGAATGGCGACTCCGGTAGAAATGAAAAGGCTTGTAGGGATTTTCATCCTCCATCTCCTCCATATCGGCTCTGTCCCTGTTCTGCTGTCTCCGTCTGCGAGAGACGAAGGAGCCTCTTCCGTTGAGGCTCTGTTCTCTGTCTTCTCCCCTTTCATCTCCCCTTCTTTCCTCCTCCTCTTCTCTGTCCGAGTCCCTCTCGGTATCGTCCTCCCATCCCCTCTGGGAGTGACGGCGGTGCCTGCGAAACCGTCTGGGCTCCGATGGGGACTCGTTGACTGAAGAAGTCAACGCAGCGACGGCCGCGCGCTCCTGCTCCTCAGCCACTGGACGCAGAGAGAGAGAGAGAGAGAGAGAGAGAGAGAGAGAGAAAGAAGACAGAGAGAGATGGCGACAGTTTGAAGGACCCAGCTTTTGAAACCGCAAACTCAACGACATAAAGACGGACTAAGAGACACACGCACATGCGCAAGCACACACAAACACTCACTTACAAATATACGCACGCACACAACAGCTTTCGCAGGGATACTGAATGGAGAAGGGAAGAGAATGTGCCCCTACCTACTGTTTGCAGCAGCATGGGACTCTAGCTGCCATTGTTTCCTTTCCCAGCAGGCACACGTTCAGACGGCGCGTACACATCAATGATGACTTGTCCTTCTCTGTGCATGATATTTCTTTCCTTCCATATGCACCCACCCGTTTGTCTTATCTGTCTACACCGCTAACTGACTTCTGTGAGCTGCGTAGGGGTCCTGTACGGTGAAAGGTCGGTAGGCTTGCGATGGCGCGCCCATGAAGGAGAACATGGGGGGACCTCCGACAGAAGGAGGAGGGGGGGGCGGACCGAAGGGTGGAGGACCACCGAGGGGGCCCTGCATCATGGGTTGATCTTGGGGGGTCCAGTGGCCTAGAGGGGCGTGGTGCCATCTCCAGGGGGAAGGTTGATATGGCATCGCTTTCGTTTCTTCTCTGCTGAGTTTTTGTTGAACAAAAGACGCTTCTGAAGAATTTCTGTTTGCGTAAGGCTCGGCAATCGGAATTTCATCGTCATCCTCGAGGGGGGCTACGTTTCTTTTTTCAGAATGTTGGTCATGGTGTCTGTGCTTGTGATGATGGTGATGGTGATGGTGTTTGTGGTGTTTGTGTTCTTTTTGCAGTTTTTCAACAAGGGCTGTCGTGTCGTTTCCCTTTGAGGGTCTGGATTGGACTGCAGGCAACGGGGGAAGAAGGGAAAGAGGAAGAGGAAGGGGTCCAAAAACGTGACACATGCAATTCTTGTTACTTTTTTTGCCGGTCAAGGACGAAGCGGAGAAATGAAGCGAGTAGGTCATTTGTTGCGGAAAAAAAAAGTTGTACTTGCGTGCATCAAAGATGCTTGAGATCAAGGCGAAAGTTTGTATCGCACAAGAGAGAACAAAAGAATTCGGACAGACGGACTGACGCAAGGCGAGGAGGGAGCTTGTAGAATGATGACGCCAAGTGAAATCATCGTCGTCATCTGGTTGGTCTTCCTCCTCTTTTTCTGCTACTTCTTCTTCTTCTTCTTCCTCTTGTCTGTGCTGATGGTGTTTCTTGTGGTGGTGGTGGCGATGATGGTGTTTCTTATGACGCTTTCCCTCCTTCTCCTTGTCGGCTTGCCTGTCCTCTTCCCTCAGCCTTCCTAGCTCGGTCCCGATGTGGTCTCTCAGATAGGCCTCCGCCGGGTCCCCCTGGCTGGTCGTGTTGGCCTGAGCCTCAGCCTCTGCAACGATTCATTCAAAGAGAGGAAAAGATGATTGGGCGGGCTTACCAGGGGCTCAATCAGGGAATGAATGAACGAAGCAGACGCATGCACACACACGCACAAACACACAGACACACAGACACACACACACACACACACACACACACACACACACATATATATATATATATATATAACACACATACACACACACACACACACACACAGAGAGAGATCACCCGTACAACGGAGGGCTGCTTCTCGCCGTATTCACCGATCCTCTCACTTTCTTTCAAGCTCTAAGAACAATGGTAGCCTGGGTCCCTTGCTCCGCTAACCACCAGTCTGGTGGTCTTTCTTTGCACTCTCACACGAATCAAAATGAACACAGAGGTGCAGCATGCTTTTCTGTGCATGCCTGACCATGGTCTTTCTCTTGAAGGAGGGCGGGTGTCGGGTGTTCCTCCTCTTTTTCGTCGTGTGCTTTCGGCGTGGTGTCTTTCTTGTGACTGCGTGCTCGATTGAGGAGGTGCTCGTGCACAAAGAAATCCTCTTTGGTCTTCTGCCTTCTCGATTGGTGTTGAAACGTAGCTTCGGGGTGTGGGTCCTCTCTGCTGATCTGTTTCTGGTCCTCATCTGAATCGCTCGAGAGTTCCTTCCGAATATCTACCGACACCCCTCCGGCCGAAGACAGAAGAACACATGAGAGAATGGCAACGGAGAAAGAGAGCCTGTGGAGCCTGGGCGGGCCACCGAGCCTCTGCGATTGCCCCCCTCGCGGTCCATCTCCGGGTGCAGAACGGTTACAGGGCCCCGCCATCATTGCGCAGAGCCCCGTAAATTGCCTGCGTCGAAGGAAACAGATCAGAAAAGAATGTCTTGTAAAGCTGCAGGAAGCTCAGGAGGAGAAGAGCGGAAGCAGGAAGAAACAGGACAGGAAGGGTGAAATGGAGCAAAATTGAGAAAAGTCTATGGTAGCGAGATATATAACTATCAGGCGAAGTTAGAGTGCATCCCTTACCAAATCATTCAAGGGTGATCAAAAAGGGCTGTCTGCCTGTTTAGAATCGGCCAAGCAGGCACAGTAGGAGTCCGGGAGATCAGAATTCCTGTATGTTTTCTTCCATCGATTCAGCGTGGCGCAACGCACGTCCTGGTCACTGCAGATTCAACATGCATTTCTTTGGCAGGGCATCCAGACGGGTACGTAGATACAAGAACAGGTTCCTTCCTCTTTTCCTCAAGTCTGTTTTTGCTTCATCTCGACTCGAACGAGTGTCTGTGAGTGTATTCATATCACAGGTGTACGTCAAATTTAACACAGATCGATCCAACAAGCATGCAGCTATATATGAATATCGAGAAAATCAATATCGATCATAATACCGATACACATTTTTGCATGTGTATGCATATGCATGGTTTGTGAGTTCGCGCGCATTCGCGCGCGGAGGGCTTTGAATGCATGGCGCGCGACGTCTCTGCATGTGTCTGCAAAAAGACCATGTATAAAGGGCCCTATAAAGGGGTCCTCCGAAGAAGGTATAACCTTTTTTCGTTTTTGAATGGGAAAATGCACACAATCACGAAAAGGACGAAGGAGGTCAAAAGCACGTCGAAGCAGGTCGAGGAATGAGTGAGGTCAGGGCAGGTCAGCGACGACAAAAAAAAAACCGGCCGTTGCATGTTTATTTCCCATTTAGTTCACAATGAGCCTCAATATCCAGTCAGACCAACGAACATACCACAGAGATCGGAGGAGATCGCTTAATATCCTGGAGTGTAACTTAGACTGTTACCTAGTATCACTTTCATAGTATGGGGCTCCATCGTACACAGACCGTTAGGATGGAAGGGCTTTCAAACTAGACGTGCGTTGCTATTCCCTCGCTCACTTTCTGTCTATCAGTCTGCTTCTGCGCTTTCATATACAAAGTATAAAACGTGACTCTTGATTCAGGTAACTAAAATACAATGTTATACATATATATAACATTAGATGTAACAAATTGTACTAACAATACTAAACAACACATACGTTCACTTCAGTCAACTTTAATTAAGGAAACGATTGGAAAGATGACGTACCCATGGCCGGCCCGTTGAATAATACTCAATTCAGAAAGACGGAGCGCTCGCTCACTCTCGCACTATGACTATACATGACTATGCAGTATACACGTCATACGGAGAGCATGCTAGAGCATGCATATATCTCTTTTTAGTATCTCTTAGCGATTCTGTATTTGGCTGGTATGCATTCTAATATCTACCTTAGCATCGGTTTACATCGATCTGTGTTTTTATTTTGAACGGATAAACATAATCGGATATAATCATTTCCATACGTACAAGTATTAAACCTACATGATATTTGTATATACCTGCCGTTTGCGGGGGCAACGTCTAAAAGATAAAACGGCAACAGTGTTCTAGGGTACTAATAAATAATAAATCACTGATCACTTATATATTATGCAGTGGACCACGGGACCTAACACGGAACAACCTAGAATATTAATCCTATTATATTCTATTCGTTGCAGCAACAACTTTTCTAGTGACTTTTCTATTAAATTTCCTAGGCTCCGTACTATATAAAAAAAAATAAAAGAAGAGAAAAAGTTTTTTTTTAATGATTTTTTTTTTAATTTATCATGACATTTAATAGGCAAACAACTGTTGTTCAA
>JAHBMJ010005941.1:28011-40511 GCA_018398765.1 Chromera velia | reverse complement strand
TCAGTCAGAAAGCCTCAGGGTGCGTCGTCGCTTCTCTTCTCTTTTCTTCTGGACCGCTGGCTCGATCGAACCACCCATCCATCTCTTCGTTGTACTGTGCCCGTGATTTTGCGAGTGCGCATCACACATGCATGGGAGGCGGGAAGACAGTGAGAGTCGCTTCAATGAAGGCAACAACGAGTCCGAAGAACGCCTTTCAAACCGAGGGGGGGGGGTGCGCGACGGCGCAGTGAGTGGATGAGGAAAAGAGCCTGCACGGAGGAGTGCCCCCCCCTCACCAGAAGAATACATACTGAAGTGTGTGAGTTCGGGCAGAAAGAAGCAGAGACGATCACGATCGAATCAATCGGGNGGGGGGGGGGGGGAGTTCCCTCCCTGCGCAGTCGGGGGGGAATTGGGCTGCCCTTCTTGCGATCAAGGAAGGAAGGAAGGAAGAGATTCACTTCTATTCAGGGACGCCGAACAGCTGCGAGCTGCTCATGTGCTCTCTTCACTGTGTGCCCATACGTGTAGAGCCCTTTCACTCTTCTTCAACGGTGCCCTCCTTTGCTGAGAGAGCCGCCCTGAGCCAAACCACGGTGGTCTTTCTCTCATTCTGCTCTGTCGTGTTTCTTTCTTGCCCCGCCTTCGCCTGGCTGTGTTCTTTCTGTGTGTGTCTGCAGGCCCACACCAAATAGACCTGGTCGAGTACTTTGATGCCAGCCCGTACAGTCATTGGTAACACTGTGAGGGGGAAAGAGACAAACAGGGAGAAAGATGGAGAGAGCGAGGCGTGACCTCCTGTCGGTGTTTCTGTCGATCTTGCATTGCTGCGAGAAATCAGCAGCCAATTCATCAAGGGTGTATGTATTGACCATGAATGGCCGACGCTGGCACTGTAAAGAGAAGGATGTAGGAATGCGTCGAAGGAAGAAGAAAGGGAGGGTCGGGGAATCGAGAAAGATGACTGGGCGGGGGGGGGGGAATTGGGGGGTTGGTTCTCTTGAAGGACGAGAGAGAAAGGATGAGAGCAAAGGAGCCTTTGGTGAGAAAAAATAATTGGGTCTTCCGCTTTTCCGTCTCTCTTTTTGTTTTCCCAGTGGTCAGGATGCCGGGAAAATGCAGTTGGGTTTGAAAGAAGTTCATTGCATGGATCGAAATATGTGGGAATAAAGCGGTCTCCTCTCGCCCCGCTCTGACTTCAAACGGTACGTTTGAAGTAAGTGTGTTTGTTTGTGTGTGCATGTGTACGTGTGCGTGGGAGTCTGATCTACATTTTGAATGCGTTTGTGTGAATAATTCTTTTTGTCGTCTGCATGCCGTGTTTCACTGTCCAACACATGAGAAAAGATCGATCGATCGATCTGGGTGTCTGGTCTTTGGTGTCTATCTGACTAAGCACTGCTCTGTTCAGCAGAACATATTGAGGGGTCGCGGGAGGGGGAGGAAACGATCGAGGGTTGGGGGAAAACGGATGATCGTAAGGGCACCTTGAGCAAGGAACGACGAAATGGATGGATGCATGCATGAGTCTGTCCCTCCCTCAAATTTGACTTTACCGTCCTCTCTTTTATTTTCGTCTTGTCTGCTTATCCATCAGGGAGGAACCAACCGGCTTCTTGCAATCAGCGAGTAGCCGAACTACGTCCGTTTGTCCGTTGAGAGCTGCATGGACAGTTTGAGAAATTGCATGAAGTCCCCTCTTCCCCCCTAGCTTCCCCCCCTAAGTGCGTGTGTGTCATTGTTGTTGCCCACGTGAATTTGACAGCGACCGGCACGTTGGTCTCGAGAACTTTCGCTCTCGTGCAATCCTGCTGTCTCTCCCCTTATTGCAGGTAGGAAATCTACCTGCGGTAAAAGGGTATGAGACACAGCAAATTTTGTTCCCTTTCCCCCCTTTGTACAAGTAATTTAAATATGAATGTCAGAATGTGTTTCATGCAGAAAGTCCCTATTCATCCGTCTTCAATCCGTTCTCCATAATGAATGCTCGCAACTAATTCAAAGAGTCAAAAAGCCTAGCTATGTCAGCTGCCATGACGGTGTATGACGTAAACCTAGCTATCAAGCCAATAGAACTTTTGAAATTATGTTTTAAAAACATGAATACTTTATATTCACTAATTTTAAATGATTTTGGAAATCATTTTAACTGAAACTTCAGGTTTGAAAACAGTTTACTCCAGAATTTACTTTCAAAAATTAAATTATAAAAGTTCTAAAAAGCATAGTGAGTGATTTAATTGGTGCCCTAGTAGAATATGGTTGCCGTTCAACCAGAAGTCGCCCTTGCAAACGGTAAAGGTACACCCTATTGCTGAAGTTTCAGACCACACCCCACATAAGCTTTCATCACATAGATGCACATAGATCAGAATCATACTAGGAATGGCACGATTTTTTTTATGATCAAGATGATAAGTGACAATATCTTAATCATTTAAAAAACATTTCATCACATTAATCAAAATTATATATATGTAACATGCATTTTGTACACACACTAGCTTCTTATAATTGACGCGATCTCGATCGTTAAAACTTAAAAAAAGATACACTGTATACCCTTGATAGTCTCATTGAATTACATTGAATGCGTCCGATTTATTCGAGGTGTATCGAGGTGCCCTCCGAGGTTTGAGGATGCAGTGTCAAACTTATAATTCTCCCATGGCTGAACAATGACACATGGCGCGCAAATGCGCGCGTCAAACTTATAATTCTCCCATGGCTGAACAATGACACATGGCGCGCAAATGCGCGCGAACAAATCTGTATCGATACTTAATTTTCTTAATTAATTAACTTGCGACCGTCGGATCGACATGTATATATATATATATATATATATATCGCGAATTCATATAATTGATCGGCATCCGGCTCATGCATCTCGATCAGCGCTCGATCTGTGTGGGCGGCCTTCGATTGTCTCTCTCAGAACAGCCAGTGTCCCGACTTCAACGGGTTCTCCACTTTACATCCTTTCGATACTGAGTCTCGTGCAACAGCATCATCAGCATCATCATGAAGTTCGCCGCTGTTGTAGCCCTCGGCGCCGTTGCCGCCAACGCCGCTTTTGACTTCGGTCAGTCCAACAGACGACACCAGACGACGTAAACTGGACTCTTGTGGTGCGGCCCTCTTTTCAGACACAGAGAGAAGACAAGAAAGGCATGTAACTCATGAACGCTTTCAGGAGATCGAGAAAGCTCATGCAACTTCCATGCAACAGACTGAGTTTGACTCACCTTCAAGTGTTGTTTGACTTGGCGTCTTTCCGTTGATGCACAAGGCAACAAGTCTTCCAATCAGCACTCATGTCCTTGCAACTGCCCTTTCTTTCTCTGTCATCCGCAGACAAGATCGATTTTAAGTTCGGAGATGTCTTCGACTCCAAAGACAACGGCGACTACGCTGTCAAGACGAAGGACTATGATGCCTGCGGCGATACTCCTTGCCTGAACGGTGGGTAGAGGTTGCCGTAGAACCACAGGAGTGCGCATTCATGGAGTTGCCAGCTCAGAAGATGCATGATCGTGAGACATTTTTTCCCCTTCCCTCCCGTCTCCCCTCAACCTGCAGGTGGTGTGTGCGTGGACACTGGGAAGGGCCGCTACGACTTCTATTGCTCGTGCCCGTTCCCTTGGTACGGAAAGAAGTGCGAGCTCACCGTGGAGGTCGACAGGTGCGCCGGGGACCCCTGCAACAACGGTGGCACTTGCATCAACGTGTCCGGCGACCCGGCCGGCGTTGGCTACGTCTGCGAGTGCCCCTGGCCCTTCGAAGGCCCTACCTGCGACACTGAGGTGGTTCCTCCGGGGCCCCCAGAATGTCCTGAGGGCATCCTCCTCCCCCAGTCCGTCAACGACATCAGAAACCAGGAGATCCGCTGCCTCTTCTTTGACCAGACGTTCGTCAGCTCCGCTTCCGATGCCCTAGCTGAGTGCCAGGCTGAAGACGCCAACGCCGAGATCGCTGCTATCGACTCTGTTGACATCTGGCACATTGCCGGCAACATGATCCTTACGGAGAGGCTCAGGAACGGCGGGGATGGCCCCAACGGTGGGAACCCCCGTACCGCAGGCCTCCAGTTTGCGGATTATGTGAGCGTTGGTGATGGCCGGCAAAGTGGACTCGCTTGGTGTTGGGATGTCAACGCTGACAGCGCTTGCGATGACGATCAGTACGAGTGGTACATGGTCAGTCAGGATTACTTGCGCTCTCGTTCTCTGTCTCTCAACGGGGTCTGAAATGAAAGGAGCAACGAAAAATCCCTGGGGAGACAAAGCCGCATACGATCCTTTATTCTTGTTTACCTTGAGGCAGATCGACTGCTCATCCCATCCCCAGCTTTCCTCATCTTTGCTAATAATACTGTGCTGGTGTCTTGCTGTTATTGTGCAGGTTGCCGGGGGCCTGTGGGTCGGTTCCGAGCCCAATGGAGACGCGATCGGCAACCAGGTTGCGCTTCAGTTCGACCAGCAAGACAACGGCTACGGCTTCATCGACATCGGCCCTAACACCAGCCAGCAGACCCTCTGCCAGATTCCCATCCCCTACACCCCCTACACCGCCCCAGTTCCCTGAGCTGACTGACTTAAAGACTGCGGGTGCATGCGAGGAAGTCGAGCTGCTGCTGCTGTATGGTGTCCCGACTTGTCTGTGTTTTTTATTCTTACTTTGAGGCACCTTTGGCTTCTTGCTTTGAGTTCCTCATCTCCGACCTCGAAACACCGTCATGCACTGGACTTTCGAATCAGCAAACCCTCTGCATGTCCAACTGACTCCCAGCGACGTCTCATAAGACCAGTGGCACGTCTGCTACATGTCTACATGTCAATTATTGTATTCCGAGTGTATCAACACTCCTCAGGCTGTTGCTCGCTCAAGCAACTGCCGGAGCTTCATCCCCGTGGTCCGTGTGTTTCTGCTGACTTGACTGCAATGATATGCTCATGTTTCCCGTGCAGTTTGTCCGATTTTCGTGCCACTTTAATTCGTGAGACTAAATCTGCGATTGTAGGGGATGAGATACGCATGCTTTGACGAGAGGTTTCGGGGAAAAAAACTCCATGCACTCTGTTCTCACTCTGACTCGTACTGCTGTCTGACTTCTTGCTTGCAATCCTGTGCGTGTGTCCTCCGCTTTGTCCGATTCTCAGTCACAGATCGACTCAGTGCTCGTCGGTGCCGAATCATACTGCTGATTCACATGTACTGAGTCCGAGCCGTGTGCTAAATTACCGTTTAATAGTAGGGGCTGAGGAATATTGAGATGTGTTGTGAACCAGCTTCGGCTAAGGACCGTAGCAGTACGAGAGGCTTCGGTTGAGCAGGGGCTGACTCACTCCGTCTCTGGATCTCTTTGTACGCCCTGCAGGCTTGTCATAATTTAAGAAATTCACCTTAAAAGTGGCCAACAGTCGCCAACTATCTAGCCAACTATACATTTATGATTTATCTTGCAATCGAAATTATCTAGATATTTATGGTTTTCAGTATATGCACTGCTTCGCAGCTTCAGTTTCAGTTAAACTAATACATGTTCATTCACAGGATGAATTCAAATTTCGGTTAAAATGGATCTAGAAATGGATAAATTAAATTAATTAATTAGTTTTTTATATATTTGCACTTCTACTATAGAAGTATAAATCAGACTGTATGATTTAAATTTACATGATTTTTAAAGTTTGAAGTATCAGTATCTATAGACGATAAGTTTAGGATGATCTAGATGAAGCACCTAAACTTATTCGAAGAAGAAAGAGAGAAGTCAACTGAACATAGTTGGACTTACGAATAGAAATCAAGAATGTCAATCCGGCAGATACCCACAAGAACACGAAGATCTTCGAAGCATCCGAGAAATCGATCAATCAATCAAGATGAAGTCTAGACGCGAAGACAAAGAGCAGACTTTCTATCCACTTTAAATCGCGCAATCGGATCCACTCGAATTTTTAGAATCGATAGTGTCCAAAGCAAACTACGCTTCAGTTGCTTGGACAGCGAAGAGATCATATCGAATGGACCGCGGTGATCAATCGACGGGCAGATTGATGGCCCCAGAAAATAACTCATTGCATGCCTTATAAAGCGAAAATCCGCACGCACAGGCGGGGTACTGAAATAATGATGCACGCAGTTCTCTCACGCTACACGTTTTACCTCTGAAGCGCTTTGAAGCTTTACGGGGGTTCTTTTCTTTACAGCGGTAGCGCGGAGGTAAAGAAAAATTAAGGAGTGAGAGAAAGAGGGGGCAGACGAGAACATTCAGCCAATCCAAAGAGCTCAAGAGCATCCGCGGACAAAGAGAGGAGCCGACAAAGCAATCCAATGTCACGGGCTTTGGTTAGGATGTCGGAGACATTCACGTCCGTAGAGATCTTGAAGATACCCACTTTGTGCTGTTCAGTGAGGTCAGTCACCGCCAAGAGAGGAACCACGCAGGCGCGGTCTCCCAGACGACGGACCAGAGGGAGGAGAGCTCTCTCAGCAGAGGAGGCACCACCAGACTGGAGAAGGTGCAGAACGTTGGCGGCATTGCAACCAATGCCAATCTTCACGGACTTGTAGAAGGGAATCAGACAAGCCGCGAAATGAAGAGAGGCATCGACAGCGTCTTCAAGAGCGAGAACTTCTGCACGGGTCGTAGATCTCGCCACACGAGACTGTCGGCGACTCTTGTAGAGAAGGGGAGACCCTTGGAGAAAGAGCAACCAGCCAGTCTGAGGGTGGGGAGAGTCAGGGGTACCAAACGAGGCATCTGCGTGGACAACCGCAACGAGCTCGTCGGGGTTGAGAGAGGAACGGATGGGGATGCCTAAAGAGGGAGTCGATCGAAGGTACCGGATCGTCTGAAGGAGAAGGCGGAAAGCTCTCTCCGTCGGGGCAGCCATGAAACGAGAGAGATAGCTATGAGCCAACGAGACATCAGGGCGGGTGCAGTAGGCAACGTATCCCACCTGGCCCAGAAGTTCTCGGTAGACTCTCGTACCAGCTGCATCGAGAGGTGGGGAAATGTCCTCTTCATGAGTCGCGCCAATAGACAGAGGCTTGTCAGCAGGACGGGACTCGCTGAAGGAAAATTCCAGAGGCAGGGAAAGGGATGAGATGTAGTCGTGCTAGTGGATCAGGATGCCGTCAGCAGTTACATCGAACTGGACTCCAACAAAGCGACCAGAAGTGGCATCGGTATCATCACCACACACAACATGATCTCGGAGGGGACCTCAGAGATCAGCAGCGTCTTCACCGATGCCAATCAAAAGCAGGTCATCAACGTACGTGCAGAGGATCCCACGAATCTCTCCATCAGCGCCTCGAAGAAACCAGACACCAGGAAAGAGTGTAGTAGACCATCCAAGCTCGCGAAGCTTGGAGCTAAGAAAGTCCTCAAAAACCTTGCCGGCATCGGGGAGACCGTACACAGCCTTCAAGAGCTTCCATAGGTGATGGCCACGATCTGGGTGATCAGGAGGAGGCAGCACGTACACAGGAGCACGGGAGCTCAGAAGTGGAGCCTGGAGGTACGCCTAGATGACATCTACCTTCTTGAGAGAGAGGCTGACGCCGCGCTGCTTGCAAAGATCGAGAGCAAGCTGGAGAACAAGGCGCATGGCATCGGGAGGACAGAGGTGAGTGGTGACGTCCAAACCGATACGGTTGACAAGGTCTCCTCGAATGACTGTGCGAGTCTTGAAGATGCGAGTACCATCATCTCGCAGCTTCTCTGTACGGACTTGCTGTAGGGGAACACGCTGAACATCGGGAGGTACAACAGTGAGAGGGACACGCTCATACACCTGTCTGTCTTGCCAACCCTTGTCTTCCTTTGCGTCTGCTTCACGAACACCTTCACGCTCACTAAAATTCAGAGAAGAGAGACGGACAGGCTTGTGTGTAGTCGCAGCGAAAACTGAAGTCGAACAGTCGGAAGAAGTCAGAAAGTTGACAGCAGCATGCACAGTAGGATCGGTAGGCTCAGACATAGGATATTGAGAGAAGAAACAGCCACGCGAACCATTAGATAGCCGAGCACACAAATCAGAGGGAAGACGGGAGCCACGAGCTCTACGGTTCTTGACCATCTCGAATCCAGAAGCAACCACATTGCTGTGGCGAAGCTCGACAATCTCAGGGTCTGTGCGACGTCCTCTCGAGTCATAGGTAACGTAAGAGCCGCCAGCCACATAGTGACTAGGATACCAAGCACGCTTCTCGAGAACGTACTTCTGATGAGTTCCCCATGCGTGAACTTCATAGAGGAAGTCTCTAGAGTCATCGCCAGAAGGGACCGCCCCGTGCACCTCTCCAACCCAGAGAAGAGAGTGCTCAGGTGAAGATGCCACAACCATCGTGCCTGGGGCAAGAGGGCCTGAGGGAGCGCTGGGAAGAGGGGGTTCGGAAGCGGAGGAAGAAGGGTCGGCTGAAGAGGACACAACAGTTAACTCGGGAGAGAGGGGCACAGCAGAAGGTCGGAGCTGGTGGGGGCTTGCAGAGGTCTTCTGAGGGCGTGTGTCGTTTTCAATCGCCACAATTTTGTAGTAATGGTCGTTCTCTTTCGCTTCGACATGGTAAGGATACCAGACTGGGCCACATTTGTGCTCGGGGCCCGAGCGGCCGCCGCCCAGTGAAGCACCGGTGTTGTACATCACTTCATCTCCCACAGCATACTTACGAAGAGCAGCAGGGGAAGGGCGACGCTGAGAGGAAAGGAATCGACGGAAGCAAGGAAGCGGAGCAGCACCGGAAACGGCTGTCTGACGTGGCTTGGAGGGATCCCATCGAGAGAGACGGTTGTTGAGATGCCGTATGGCTTCATCGTAGACGGTCGGCCACATGGTTGGGGGGAGGCCTCTCTCGAGGAGGATCGTCCGCACTGACACCAGTACCTCTCGCTGCCAGCGCTCCGCAAGAGAGTTCCCATCCTTGTAACCAGAAGGAGAAAAAGAGAGGATGATGTTGAGCTCAGTACAGAGAGAAGTGAAAGGTTCTCTGATGAACTCGGATCCGGGGTTGCACCGAATCTCGAGGGGGGCGCCAAAGCGAGGGATCCAGACGTCTCGAAGGAAGGCAGCAGCCTCGGCAGAAGTGGGAGGGCCGTTGTAGCGAAGTCCCAAACCGAAATCGTGATAGTCTTCGAGAATGGAGAGCTGGTGGGTGTGTCCGGACTCGGAAAGGCCGAAATACTGACTGTTCATGTGTAGGCGGGCACCAGGGTAGGCTCCTCTGTTGAAGGAGGAACAAGGAATCGAAAAACCGACAGGGCCCTTCACACGGGAACAGGGGATACAAGAGGCAAGAACCTTCCGTACCACTTCACGGAGGGAACGGACAGAAACCTCGAAAGAGAAAACGCGATGCAGCTGGGAAAGAACATCTTCAACACCGACATGCGCACAATCGCAGTGAACCTCCATCACAAGAGACTGAAGGTTAGACAATAAGAAAACGAAACGTTCTCTTGTTTTGATAAAGATTGCAGGGAAAGAAGAAGGCAGGGAAACAGTGTCATGCTCACCCTGATTGGGACAAGCACTCTCACCATCTGCACAATCGAAAGCGGTGTCAGAGCTACCACAGAGACTGGGGCAGTCGTCATCATCATCGTCGGAAACATAAATCTCCTGGAGGGGGGCTTCTACAGGAGCGGAAACAGTAGCCATGAAAGCTGCGGGGGGACCTGCCGGGGACAAAGTGACGGAGATAGCAGGAGACGCTTCGAAGACGGGCGCCTGTCGGAGCGTCATTGCGTAATAGCGGCCGAGGTCAATCCAAAGAAGCTCCGTGGGATCACCGAAAGCTGAAGGGATTGTCATCAAGTCGCTGCGATAGTCCATCACAGCACCGAGACGCTGAGCAAGAGCCTTGGAAAAGAGAAAGGGCACGGGAGAGTCGGGAAGGATGAGGAAAGAAAGATCCGCACGCTTTTCTCCAAACATGATGTCAGGGACGTCAGCGGAGTGCGTCGCCTGCATAACAACACCGTCTTCTCCTGCAGTCTGAACAGGCACAGGCGCAGGAAGGGGAGAGACAGTGTATCGTACGCTGGAGGGCAAACGCTTCAAGTAGTTCTTGCCGACAGCATCCACAGTAGCTCCATCATCTTTGCCGAAGTGAGGGTCCTCCAGAGAGTCTTCAGTAGTCTCCACCGCCGCCGCAGTAAAAGAGACCGTCGCCAGCTTCACGTCGACCTTCTTCTTGAGTTCCTGAATGCAGGTGGAATCCAAATGACCCGTCTGCTTGCATTGAGTGCATTCGTGGGAAACACCAGGGCATGGACGTCCCTGAGTAGCGCAACGTTTGTTCGCACCACAACCAGCACACTTCGAATGCATGCCCTTCTTGTGTGTATGCTTGCACAGAGGGCAGAAGAAAGAACCCGAACCAGAGGCACCCGAAGGACGATGGCCTTGAGGGGCACTGGGGACTTGAGGTTGACCACCCGAAGAGAAAGGAATAGTCGCAAGCCAGATGGAAGCGCCGGGCGACTGAGACATAGCAGTCTCCTTGTACTGGCGCAGACAGTCACGAAGGCCAGAGGGGGAGTGGTCTTGAAGGTTCGTAACAACGTACCGGCGGGCAGCGCTGCCAATAGGGAGGGTCTCAAAGAGCACGGAGTACTCCATCATGGAGAAGGCCTCGGGGGTCATCGGAACCAGACGACGGTAACGACCAAGGATCTTCCGCCCGCGAGCAACGAATACCAGAGCAGACTCCTTAGCCAAGGGGGCAAAAGACTTGATCTCGCTCCAGCGAGCGCGAAGGCGTTTCGGAAATGGACCCAAGTAGAAATGTTGGAGGCAATCCACCAGCCAATCCGGGTTGGCCTTGGATACGGAGTACTCGGGGTCCGCCTTGAGAACGTTCAGGACATCCTCGGAGAGCTTCTGTCGAATGAGAGAAGCGAGGTCCACCGGACCGAAAGAAGAAGGACCATCGAGAGAGCGTACTTCCTCGACACACTCAATGATGGACTCATGGAAGAGCTCGATATCCTTCTCGGCAGAGAAAGACTTGACGGAGTCGAGAGCTTTCTTGGCCAAGTCGGAGCGACGAGTCGAGAACTGCTGGAGAGGAGGCGGGTGCGCGTACTGGAAGGCAGCCCAGCCAGGTCCACCAGGACCGAAGTTGTGAACAGACTCCGGGACGGCAGTTTGAGGAACCGGGGGGGGAGTGGAGATCCCGAAGTAGGCAGGCTCCTGGGAAGGTGCAGCCTGCGGAGGAGGGGCGCGGAAGGCCTCAGCATCCTCGGAAGAAGCAACAGGGGGAGCAGTGAGGGGGCCAAAAGAACAAAAGCCTTGAGGTTGACCTCCTGCAGCTGGTCCAAATGTGGGAGAGGGGTGTGGTTGCATGATGCCTGGAGGAGGGGCCGAGAGGACTCCATGGGGAGGAGGTCCATCAGCCGGACGAAGGTCACCTGACGAGTCTGTAACAAAGGCACGCACAGGGACAGGAGTGGCAAAAGGATTGTTGCCACTCAGAGTAGAAGCCTCCTGAGGCAGAGAGTTGGATCGCTGCATTTCGAGAAGAGAAGAAAGCAACGGAAATGCAACCGAACGAGCAGAGCTTGAAAGAAGGGTACCTCGTTCGTTCCCAGAAAAAGCCGGCACCACGATAAGTTTAGGATGATCTAGATGAAGCACCTAAACTTATTCGAAGAAGAAAGAGAGAAGTCAACTGAACATAGTTGGACTTACGAATAGAAATGAAGAATGTCAATCTGGCAGATGCCCACAAGAACACGAAGATCTTCGAAGTATCCGAAAAATCGATTAATCAATCAAGATGAAGTTTAGACGCGAAGACAAAGAGCAGACTTTCTATCCACTTCAAATCGCGCAATCGGATCCACTCGAATTTTTAGAATCGATAGTGTCCAAAGCAAACCACGCTTCAGTTGCTTGGACAGCGAAGAGATCATATCGAATGGACCGCGGTGATCAATCGACGGGCAGATTGATGGCCCCGGAAAATAACTCATTGCATGCCTCATAAAGCGAAAATCCGCACGCACAGGCGGGGTACTGAAATAATGACGCACGTAGTTCTCTCACGCTGCACGTTTTACCTCTGAAGCGCTTTGAAGCTTTACGATAGAAGAATATGTCTCAGTATAATTACCTAGACTAGTAGTACTAGAAGATTTTTATTAGGGGACGCAGCGTACTAAAGATCTTTGGCAACCGGCCCAGTGGCCCAGTTAGCTCTAGAGTTAGGACTGTTAGGTTAAGCTAATTAATTAAGGGGGGGGAGAGGTTATATCTGGGGGGGTTATGTAATTCATGTTAACCTAAAGGATAGGACACTACATGGGATAGCATAGAATGGGGCCATATAAAAATTTATTTGAGTGTCGGTGGTATGCAAACGGACTCTAAGGGGGGGGAGGGGTCTTTGCGTGCTAAAAAAGCAAAAATAACTGTTCTTCTCCACTATATCAAAACACATTTTTAAGTTAAAAAAACTGGGTTTTCATTTTTTTTTTGGGGGTTGCATGCCGAAGGTAGGGG